>OVAP01004026.1:0-14376 GCA_900406295.1 Aurinia saxatilis | reverse complement strand
ATTTTGAGCTCGATGGCTCTGATACCATATTACGAAGAAGAAGAAGGTGGGAAAAATGTATTTATTGATTAAAATGTAAATTGTACAATACAAGTATGAGAGTGTATATATACAAGTATAGAGTCAGTTAGAACCGGTAGAATACATAACCGAGATTTAATTAACCGGCTAAACCAATAAACCAAACCACAATTCAATAACTCTGATGATCCTTTTATATTGAGAGGTCCACACAAGAGCGGACTCATCATACAGTTCTTAAGAGATGTCTACTGGGGATATGAAGATATCGACTTCCTCGTGGTTGATGCTCCACCAGGAACTTCGGACGAGCATATTACCATCGTCCAGTGCCTTGAAGGCACGGGGATCGATGGTGCCATCATTGTCACAACCCCACAAGAAGTCTCACTGATAGATGTAAAAAAGGAAGTGAACTTTTGCAAGAAAGTCGGAGCTCGGGTGCTAGGAGTAGTAGAGAACATGAGTGGTTTGTCTCAGCCTTTGAAGGATGTCAAGTTCATGAGGACTGGGACATCCATTGACAGGCCCGGCCCTAGGCTAAGGCAAAAGAAGCAAGGACTTTAGGCATCACTTTTATATACAAATTTATGGGCATCATTTTACAAAAGTTAGCTTGTAGTGTAGTGGTTGTCATCTTATTATACTCCTTGCTGTGCATGGTTCGAATCTCATTGTAGGCATCAATATTTCATTTTGCTTTAGGCATGAGATAACTTTGGGCCGGGCCTGTCCATTGACGTGACACAAGACGTGATCTCTTGTTTAAGAGAAAACGCGCCTGAGCTTCTTGATGTTGTGGCTTGTAGCGAGGTGTTTGATAGTAGCAAAGGTGGTGCGGAGAGAATGTGTCGAGAGATGGGAGTACCGTTTCTTGGGAAAGTTCCTTTGGATCCTCAGCTTTGTAAAGCAACTGAAGATGGTAAATCTTGCTTTGAGGATAACAAATGTTCTGTTAGTGCATCTGCACTAAAGAGCATAATAGAGAAAGTGCTTGCTACAATAATGAAGACAAAGTGAAGAAGAACAAGACCAAACCAACCAGATGATTGTCCCATACACACTTGATGGTTTTTTAAAGCTTTTTGTTATTCTTACACTCACACTTCGTGCTTAAGTGAGTTATAGCCTTCGAGGTCTTGTTTTACTTGTCCAAGAAGATTTTGGATTAACTTCAACGAAGAAGTAATAATTAATCGAGATAACCAATTGCTTTGGTACTGCGGATTATTTGTGAAAGTGTTCATTCCACTGATGAAGTTGGTTCATCTCCTTGATTTGGATATGCTTATTGCTTAATAAGGTCGTGATTAGTTAAGTACATTACATTTCTTCACAAACTAAAAAAAATGGCATCCAACTAGCTAATACAGTTATTTGCTATGAGTTTTATACGGACACTTAGCTATTATTGGTTATAGGATTTGTGTAGAATTTTAAATTTTAAATTTTAAATTTTTTGAGAAAATTTAAGAATCTTCTAGATTTAACACAAATTTCAGAAATTCTTATCAAATATATATTATGTATTGTCAGGGTTCTTATTGATTTGAACATTATTTCTTTTTAAAAAACTTCTTTTATAAGATGATAGGATGTATGCTATTATATAGAATTTCTATTTAGTTTGTTCTATGTAATCATATATGTCGGCACAACCAAGTGTTGTTCATAAATCTCATTGCTTTTCATCCCCTTCAATTTTTTTTCTTGTAGGGGTGTTTTTTTTTTTTTTTGGATTCGTGATCCGTTTTGAAGTTTTGCAAAATATGTGCTTGTTAAAAATCAGCTACAATATATGTGATTTAAAGACAAGAAACTATATATCTAGTGTCTTCTATTTCATTAATTTCATTAATATACCTGGAAGATTATTACATGGAATTGTACTTAGGAATATAACTTGAAGAGTCAACGTTGATTTTTAAGAATAGTTTTTAGTACAATGGAACAAAAATAGAAGTTAACATATGTATAACTTAGACTCAAATTTGAAGAAAAAAAAAGTCAAATGGGTTTATTGTTGAAGCACAAACATTTCATTTTTGAGATCCATTTTACAAAACTTACATCTTTATTCTTTAACCAACAAAAACAAAAAATGAAATTTTAACAAATAAAAACCATTTTTTTATCCAAATGAGAGTGACTAATTAATCGCAGTTTACCAATGTAAACATGAGCACCACCTCTTTGTGACTTTTTCAAGACAAAATGAGTTTTAGATACCAAAAAGTCAGATCCACCCCTATCTCTAGAGACTACAAATCTACAACTCAATGGCACTTTAGTCATTTCTCGACAGATTTTTACACCCAAATCCCGATCCAGTGATCGTGAGTTTCGGCAGAAAAGACACCAGTCTTACCCTAAAGTCTCTGTCTTTCTTTCAAAATCAAAATTTGAATCTAAAGAGAAACATTTCAAATCCCAAGTGTTTCAATTTTGAAAGTGTGAAGCTGTGTGTTAATGGCGGGTTACAGAGCAGACGATGATTATGATTACCTATTCAAGGTGGTTTTAATCGGTGATTCAGGTGTTGGTAAATCCAATTTGCTATCGAGATTCACTAGGAACGAGTTTAGTCTCGAGTCTAAATCGACGATTGGTGTTGAGTTCGCTACAAGGAGTTTGAATGTTAATGAGAAAGTCATCAAAGCTCAGATTTGGGATACTGCTGGTCAAGAAAGGTGATCTCTTTCATCTTGGGTTTTCTAAAGTTTTGATCTTTAAAAAGAGAGATCCTCTCTGTTTTTGGGTCTCAAGTTTTTGTTAGGACTTGTGTTTTTCTGTGCATTTATGGTTTGTTCAATTGGTAATTGAAGCAAAATGGAGCTTAAGCTATGCGTAGATCTGTCTTAGATGATTTTGAGATCAGTTTACCTGTAATTGTGGAGTGTTTGGTTAGGTTTAAGCAAATGGGTTTAGGTCAAGACTTGTGTTTTTATGTGGATTTTGTGGTTTTGATCAGTTGCCAAATGAAGTGAAATGGAACTTAAAACTAGGCTTAGATCTGTCTCAGATGATCTTGAGATCATTTTATTGAAGAGGAAGCAACTTGTGCTTGTGTAGTAACTGTTCATTGTTTACGTGTATAGAGAATATATAAACTCAATTATGGTTAAAGTTATCAGCTTTGTATTAGTTTTGACTTATGAGAGTTTGATAAGATTCTTCGGTATCATACTTGAGCCAATTATTGCTTAAAATGCTCCATTACCCTTGTTTCTGATGTTTAAGGGAATCTTTGGAACTGAGTTTAATCGAATCAGCTTCTGTATTCTACCACTGAAGCGTAAAGTTATCAGCTTTTTAGAAATCCTGATTAAATTTATCTGTTGAGATCTTCGGTATCATATTTGAGCAACTTCTTAAATGCTCCGTAACTCTTGTTTCTGATGTTTAAGGGAATCGTTGGGATTGAGTTTAGTAGTATAAGTTCCTTTATTCCAGTACTGAAGCTAACAGCTTGTTGCTTTGTAGTCATTCTCTTCGTTTTAGTTCTTCTTATGTTTTAATCTTTCTTATTTAACAAAGTTTTTTTGTTTTCTTTCCTGCTACTTTTAGGTACCGAGCAATCACTAGTGCTTACTACCGAGGAGCAGTTGGGGCGCTTCTGGTCTATGATGTAACACGACACTCCACATTTGAAAACGTTGAGAGATGGCTCAGGGAACTTCGTGACCATACTGACCCAAACATAGTAGTGATGTTAGTGGGAAACAAATCTGATCTTCGCCATCTTGTGGCGGTCCAAACCGAAGATGCGAAAGCTTTTGCGGAGAACGAATCACTCTACTTCATGGAAACTTCTGCACTTGAATCTACTAACGTTGAGAATGCTTTCTCGGAAGTACTCACTCAGATTTACCATGTTGTGAGCAAGAAAGCAATGGAGGCTGGTGAAGGTGCAAACTCGGGTAATGTTCCCAAAGGAGAGAAGATCGATATCGATGTTTCCGCTGTGAAGAAAACCGGTTGCTGCTCAAACTAAAAGACTCACCTAGTGTCCTGCAGATTGATGGATTTGGTCTTTCAAATTATTATTCTTTTCCTTTTTGAAGATGTTTGGTTTTTTTTTCAAAACCAATCTTATGTTATGCTTTGATTTGCCTGCTTGAAAAATTGCTTAGCTTTGGTTTGATTCTGTACCGGTTTAGGGGTTTTGTAATTTAACCGGTTCAGTCATTGGTTTGTTCAGCTTGTTTTCTTCAAAATCCTGAAAAACCTCTAAACCTTTATTTATTGCTTAGCTTTGGTTTGATCGTGTACCGGTTGTAATTTAACCGGTTCCAAGGTTCATTCAGCTCCGAAAAAATCTCTAAGCCAAGATTTATTAGTTTTTGTACCTAATTTATTGATATTAATATGGAAACTAAAATTGACTAAATTCTCAATCATCAGAAAAATAGATAGATAGATAACTAAACTTTTGTATTGTCATTTGACTCTCTTTTTTTCATCAACAACAAAAAAAAAAGACTTTTTCTTGACTTCAAATTTGTTAAAAAGATATTTAAAATTGACTAAATTCTCAATCATCAGAAAAATAGATATTGAGACTAATTTTGGAAAAGTATTTATACATTTATAAGCATTTTTAGAAAATGAATTACTTTTGTTTTGTCATTTGACTTTTTTCTTGACTTCTATCTAATTTGTAAATTAAAAAAAAAATCCATATGTAAATCTCTTCAAAAAAGTTTTTCTAAAAATCACGTCATCAGTAACGCCGAAGGAATATTCCGTTACTAAGATGACGGACTCCACCGTTTCCCGCCACATAAACAGCCCCAAAAAATCCAACGGCGAATCCAAACGTCTTCTACCAGAATATACCGAATCATCATCATCATCATCATCATCATCAAATCCACTGGAGAATCAAATCCTAACCGTAGAATTAGAAGCCAGCACCACAACATTAGATGAACAAGTTCCACCATTCTCATGGGCCAAGCTATGGAAATTCACTGGGCCTGGGTTTCTAATGAGCATAGCATTCTTAGATCCAGGAAACATTGAAGGAGATTTACAAGCAGGGGCCGTGGCGGGATATTCGCTGTTATGGCTTCTGTTATGGGCCACTTTAATGGGCCTATTGATGCAGCTTTTATCGGCCCGGATAGGAGTGGCGACGGGGAGACATTTGGCGGAGATATGTAGGAGTGAGTATCCGTCGTGGGCGAGGGTGTTGTTGTGGTGTATGGCGGAGGTTGCTTTGATCGGAGCTGATATTCAGGAGGTTATTGGTAGTGCCATTGCTCTTCAGATTTTGAGTCGTGGGTTTTTGCCCATTTGGGTTGGTGTTATTATTACCTCCTTTGATTGGTAAGCAAATCGGAATTCGGTTATTTGGTTCGGTTTTTTAATTATATTCGGGTGTCGGACTCTTCGATTTTTTATATGGTTTATAGGGGGAGGAAATTGTTGGGCACATACGGGCATGCATTTTGATTTTTTCGGTTTGGTTTGGTTTTGATTTATTCGGTTTTAATGTTTTTTCAAATTTTACTAGATAGCATTTGATTTTTTTTTTCCGTTTGTGTTATTTAGATTGATAAGCATTTTGATTATTCGGTTTAGGTTGGTCGGTTTTGTTTGTTGTCTCGGTTTTATAGAATAAGTTCTTATCGATAAATTTTTATTTCGGCTTGGTTTGAGTTATTATATTTTTTAAGAGAAAAGAGATCTGATGAGATAATACTTTTTTTTTTTGGTCGGGGAGGTAATACTTTAATTTGGTTCGGTTTTAGACAAAAAAAATTACGACAACAAAAATAATTAATTATATATATTTTTAGTATATTTACATGTTTTTTTCTATATTCTTATTATCATATTATTGTGTTGATCATTATTTTTTTTTGTCGATTTGCTTCGTTTTCATAAAATTCTGGTCTGACTTGGGTTATTCGATAACTATATTTATATTTCGTTCGGATTATTTTATAATTTGGTTTGGGTTAGAAATTTTGGTTGGGATTCAGAAATTACCAACCAATTTTTGCTAATGGATTTATATCTTTTTTGAAAAAACAGCTTCTTGATTTCATATCTAGAGAAATGTGGAATGAGGAAACTAGAAGGTCTTTTCGCGGTTTTGATTGCCACAATGGCTCTTTCATTTGCTTGGATGTTCAATGAAACTAAACCGAGTGTTGAAGAACTACTCATAGGTACTTCAAAAAAAACTAGACTCTTCGTTGTTGTCTCTTATTGAAACCAATTCTTGATTTCTGTTTTGAAAGGTATTATCATTCCAAAACTCGGATCAAAGACAATAAGACAAGCTGTTGGAGTTGTAGGATGTGTAATAACACCACACAATGTGTTCTTGCATTCAGCTTTAGTGCAATCAAGAAAGACAGACCCGAAGGAGATTAACCAAGTTCAAGAAGCACTTAACTACTATAACATCGAATCATCAGCCGCGCTTTTTGTCTCCTTCATGATAAATCTCTTTGTAACCGCTGTTTTCGCTAAAGGGTTCTATGGAACCAAGCAAGCTGATAGTATAGGACTAGTTAACGCGGGACATTATCTACAGGAGAAATATGGTGGTGGGGTTTTCCCGATACTTTACATTTGGGGGATCGGTTTATTAGCTGCTGGACAGAGTAGTACTATAACCGGGACTTATGCTGGACAGTTTATAATGGAAGGGTTCTTAGATCTTCAGATGGAGCAATGGTTATCAGCTTTTATAACTAGAAGTTTCGCGATTGTTCCTACTATGATTGTTGCTCTTATGTTTAATACATCCGAGGGATCGCTCGATGTTTTGAACGAATGGCTTAACATTCTTCAATCGATGCAAATTCCTTTTGCGGTTATTCCTCTTTTGACTATGGTTTCTAAAGAACATATCATGGGTGTCTTCAAAATCGGACCTAGACTCGAGGTAAAAACACTTGTGTGTCTCTCTCTTTGTGTTATGCGATAGTAACATGTTCTTGAGGATTTTAAGTTTGATGTTTTCGCAGAAACTAGCGTGGACTGTGGCAGTGTTTGTGATGATGATAAATGGGTATCTTCTTCTTGATTTCTTCATGGCTGAAGTGAAAGGGTTTCTTGTTGGATTTGTGATTTTTGCTGGAATAATTGGATACATTAGTTTCATCATCTACCTTGTTTCTTTTAGAAGCTCGCAATCTTCTTCTTGGTCGAGCATAGAAATGTCACAAAGAATTGTCTCCACAGAGACTTAGAAGATCAAAACTTTATTAAATATAATATTCTTCAAGAAACTCATCCGAAGCACGACAGAAGCGGGTTGGTAGCATTTGGGGGGATGGTTCTGCTGCATTTGGGCGACGATTTGGTTCGAGACAATAGACCAGAGGAAGCTGAGATGTGTGGGATGATTATGCAATCGGTTAGAGTTGTAGATTGATTTGTTGAGTTTGTGTTGTAACATCTGAAAATGTAGAATAGAATCATCAATCATGTAAAAGGGGTCAATGAACCAACAGAGAAGTGAATAACTAGCGAGAAAGAAAAAACAGAGAAGTACTAAAGCTAAAAAAACTCTATTCTGGTCAGCCAATAAAGCTCAATTTTATACAGAGAGATTGCACCAAATGCAATGTTTATATTTTTAATTAAAAAATGAAAATCATACTATTGTATTAGAATAAGCAAATACATTTGTGATCTTAAACATTTTCTAGGGTGACATTTTTGTAAAATGTAAAATCATAATAATTTTTTTAAATTTTTTAAATAATTTTTTTAACGATATATACCGTAAAATTATACAATAAAAAATATACGATAGCGTGATTTTTTTTTAAATGTAAATTTATATTTTATCGTATAATTTTACGGTATATAATCGTTACAAAAAATTATTATATTATCATTTAGCAAGCTAACTAAATGGCATAATTATCTACCATAATACTAGATCATGATTTTTCTTAAATATACACTTCATACATTATGCACTAAGTTTTATGTTCAAAGTTATACAAAACTGTGATCGAATACATCAAATAATTTTAGTGGTTTGTACTATAATCGTTACTGTGACCACTTAATTTAGTAGACTCAAACAATATACTATAGGTTGTTATTTTAACTATAAAAATATTGCAATTCATTTGGCATATTAGCCCAACTTTATACTAAACCTTATGATAAAGTACTACTATTTAAAATGTTGACTTGATTTAGAAACTATGGTGACGCTTAGGAGGCAAGCAAGTAAGCAAGTATCTGTCGCTAGTTAGAGACAAAGATCATGTGTCACTATTACCAAACTGAAACTTTCCTTCACTTTCCCGCAAAATCATTTCACAAACGAAACGGATTACACTGTGTTAGCTTAGCCATCACCTTTCTCAGCAAAACCCACGAAAGAAACTTCTCAACTTCCGATTATTTTCACCAATCCACCAAACTTTTTTTAATTTCCAAATCTAACCTTTTTTTTTCTTCTTCTTCTTACATAACCAACATCTCTCCAATGCTTCACAAACTCGTTACACAACAAGATCTCAAACCCCCTAGTTAGGGTTTGTTACCTTTCTTGAGTCACAAGAAACAGAAAAATGATGGAGTCTAAGTCTCCAATCTGCAACACTTGTGGAGAAGATATCGGTTTGAAATCAAACGGAGAGTTCTTTGTTGCGTGTCACGAATGTAGTTTCCCGATCTGCAAAGCTTGTCTTGAGTATGAATTCAAAGAAGGTCGAAGAATCTGCTTGCGTTGTGGCAATCCTTATGATGGTATAGTAAATTCTTATCTCTTCAAAATGAGTTTCCATAAAGTTTCAATTTTTACTCACAAGTTTTGTTTGTTTGCTCAGAGAATGTATTTGATGATGTTGAAACAACAAAGCCATCTAAAAACAAATCCACTACTGCAACACACATCAATAACACTCCTCAGGTGTGTAATAATACATTTGCTAAGATTAAATTCTATATTTTCTCTGTTTTTTTCGACAACAAATTTGATCGTGTTTTCGAATGTTTTAGGATTCTGGAATTCATGCTAGACATATAAGTACAGTCTCCACAATTGATAGTGGTAAGAACTAAGAATCAAACTCAACAAGATTTTTAACTTTTGGTGATGTTTAATAGTGACTAATTTGGAGATTTTTGGTTTCTTGATGAAGACTTGAATGATGAATATGGGAATCCAATATGGAAGAACAGAGTTGAAAGTTGGAAAGAAAAGAAAGACAAGAAGAGCAAGAACAAGAAGAAAGACAAAAAGACAACAAAAGGTCAAGAAAACGATGCTCAGATTCCTCCACAACAACACATGGAAGATCATATGCAACAGTAAGCACCAAAAACTCTCATACAAATGTTTATGTTTGTAATGATTTTGAAAGGAAAATATAATTGAGACTATGGTTTGGTATATTCAGGAACACTGAGGCTTCTTCTACAGATGTGCTTTCGGTTGTGATACCTATCCCAAGGACAAAGATAACTTCATATAGAATCGTTATCATCATGCGGTTGATCATCTTGGCTCTGTTTTTCAACTACCGTATCACTCATCCTGTCGATAGCGCTTATGGTTTATGGCTAATTTCTGTGATATGTGAGATATGGTTTGCTGTTTCTTGGGTGTTGGATCAGTTCCCTAAATGGTCTCCTATTAATCGAGAAACTTACATTGATCGATTATCTGCAAGGTAACATATATTTCAGAAACATTATATGTTTGATCATACCTTTCAAAGTTTTATGAAAACATTGTTAAAAAAAACTTTGTAGATTCGAAAGAGAAGGTGAGGAATCACAGCTTGCAGCTGTAGATTTCTTTGTGAGTACAGTTGATCCATTAAAGGAGCCACCATTGATTACTGCAAACACGGTTCTTTCGATTCTTGCATTGGATTATCCGGTGGATAAAGTCTCTTGCTATGTATCCGATGATGGTGCCGCGATGCTTTCTTTTGAGTCTTTAGTTGAGACAGCAGATTTCGCTAGGAAATGGGTACCTTTCTGCAAGAAATACTCGATCGAGCCACGAGCTCCCGAGTTTTACTTCTCGCTTAAAATCGATTACTTGAGGGATAAAGTTCAACCTTCTTTTGTTAAAGAACGTAGAGCCATGAAAGTAAGTAAACATATGGCTTTAAAGTCCTTAGTATAAGCTCATTATAACATTTTTTCGATAGTTAAAATCGAAAAACTTAATCTTTGAGTTTGTCTTTGTTGTAGAGAGATTATGAGGAGTTTAAAATCAGAATGAATGCATTAGTAGCAAAGGCTCAAAAGACACCAGAAGAAGGGTGGACAATGCAAGATGGAACCTCTTGGCCTGGAAACAATACTCGTGACCATCCCGGGATGATTCAGGTTTGCTAATATATAAAACATTTGCTCTGTTCATTTAAAACATGTATATTTGTAGAGTTGTCTTCTGAATCTTTGAGCTTCTTTTGTAGGTATTTCTTGGATATAGCGGTGCACGGGACATCGAAGGAAACGAACTTCCGAGATTAGTTTATGTTTCGAGAGAGAAGAGACCTGGATATCAGCATCACAAGAAGGCCGGGGCAGAGAACGCATTGGTAAAACATTTTTAACCGAAAGCTTAACATTATATGTTGTAACACATTCCTAATGACAATTTTTGTATGTTATAGGTGCGAGTTTCTGCGGTTCTAACGAATGCTCCATTCATTCTTAATCTTGATTGTGATCACTACGTTAACAACAGTAAATCCGTTCGCGAAGCAATGTGCTTTTTAATGGATCCAATAGTTGGTCAAGATGTTTGTTATGTTCAATTCCCACAGAGATTTGATGGAATCGACAAGAGTGATCGATATGCTAATCGGAATGTAGTTTTCTTCGATGTAAGTAATCGTAAATTCAAACTCATTCTAGCTCAAAAGTATCAAGCAAGTCTTGATCTTTCTTGGGACTTTGGTTTCAGGTTAATATGAGAGGACTTGATGGGATTCAAGGTCCAGTTTATGTTGGTACTGGTACTGTCTTTAGAAGACAAGCACTTTACGGATATAGTCCTCCTTCTAAACCGAAGATTTTACCGCAATCTTCTTCCTCATCTTGTTGCTGTTTCACCAAGAAGAAACAAACTCAAGATCCTTCCGAGCTTTATAAAGATGCAAAGAGAGAAGAACTTGATGCTGCAATCTTTAATCTTGGAGACTTAGAAAACTATGATGAGTACGAAAGATCAATGCTGATTTCTCAAACAAGCTTTGAGAAAACTTTTGGCCTCTCTGCTGTTTTTATTGAGTCTACTCTTATGGATAATGGCGGGGTGCCTGACTCTGTAAACCCATCAACACTCATCAAAGAAGCTATTCATGTCATTAGCTGCGGATACGAAGAGAAAACCGAATGGGGAAAAGAAGTAATTGTTCTTAACTTTACTACCAAAACCTCTCTTGTGACTAAATTTGTTAATCTTTTGTTCTGTTTTTGCAGATTGGATGGATTTACGGATCAATCACAGAAGACATTTTGACAGGTTTCAAGATGCATTGCCGCGGATGGAGGTCTATTTACTGTATGCCGTTAAGACCAGCTTTTAAAGGGTCTGCTCCAATCAATCTATCGGATAGGCTTCACCAGGTTCTACGTTGGGCTCTTGGCTCGGTCGAGATCTTCCTCAGCCGGCATTGTCCTCTTTGGTATGGTTGTAGTGGAGGCCGCCTCAAGTTGCTCCAGAGATTAGCTTATATAAACACCATTGTTTATCCATTCACTTCTTTGCCTCTTGTTGCTTATTGTACTCTTCCTGCTATCTGCCTTCTCACCGGCAAATTCATCATCCCAACGGTAACTTTCTTGAACTATTAACATTTAGTGGCCTAGTGAGTCTTGAAGTCTAATGTTTGTTGTTCTTTATTGTAGCTATCAAACCTAGCAAGCATGCTGTTTTTAGGTCTCTTCATATCAATCATCTTAACTAGTGTCCTCGAGCTTCGATGGAGCGGGGTAAGCATCGAGGACTTATGGAGAAACGAGCAGTTTTGGGTAATCGGAGGAGTCTCAGCTCATCTCTTTGCTGTTTTCCAAGGATTCCTCAAAATGCTAGCCGGTCTCGACACTAATTTCACAGTCACATCGAAAACCGCGGAAGATTTAGAGTTTGGTGAGCTATACATTGTGAAATGGACAACACTCTTGATCCCTCCAACAACACTTCTCATACTTAACTTGGTTGGAGTGGTTGCTGGATTCTCTGATGCTTTGAACAAAGGTTATGAAGCTTGGGGACCTTTGTTTGGGAAAGTGTTCTTCGCCTTTTGGGTCATACTTCATCTTTATCCTTTCCTTAAAGGTCTTATGGGAAGACAAAACAGAACACCAACCATTGTTGTTCTTTGGTCTATCTTGCTTGCTTCTGTCTTCTCTCTTGTTTGGGTTCGTATCAATCCTTTTGTCTCTAAGACTGATACAACCTCGCTTTCGCAGAACTGTCTTTTGATCGATTGCTAAGAGATGATGTTTATGTATTCCTTTTCAAGGATCGATGATGTTTTTTTTTTTTTTTTTTNTTTTTTTTTTTTTTTTTTGTAAGAGTTTCCTCTTTGTGAGAGAATTGATCTCATATGGTTTGCTTGAACCACAAGTTATGTCATGTTCTAGGTTTTGAGGTTTATATTGTTTCAACATGTTAAAAACTTGGGTTACTTCTCTTGCCTTCAAACTCATTAAGTTACATCTTACTTTGTTATTTGTTATTGATTTATGGTTATGGTGTTACAAACGAGATGGAACCTTAAAAACTTTCAATGGATTGTTCGTTTTGACCAATCATTCTCAATGATCTACCGTTTTATCCGTGACAAAAAAAAAATATGTTGTGGTTTTTTAATCTATATATTGTCTAAACTATAACAAAAAGTTATATTCACCATCTCTTTCTCTACAAAGCTTATAGATAAAAACCACAACTTTCTACAATGGTGGGAAAAATTTCATTGAAATCTGGTTTTGTTGCCCTTTTAGTTTTTACTGGTAAGTTCGAAATTTCAATTTGTGTAACGGAAATTATATCTTTACATTTATATATTGTATATTTGATAATAAACAATTGTATTACTTAAATTTGTTATTTTGCATGCATGTATAGTGATGATATCCGTAACAGTTGAGATTATTGAGGCAACACGTATGTTACATGAAGTAAAGACATCTTCACCGTCAGTTAAACCATCAAGTTTTGGGTTTGGTTTTTGCAAGGAACCGTGCAAAGAACTATGTTTTGGAACTACTTGTAAGTGTGTGTGTTCTTGACTCCATATAATGGAGATACTAAGTTTGATGTCAGTAAATCCAATTTTCTAATGTTATACTAATCTTCACTAATACTATTATTGTAATAATTATTGTTGTTGTAATGCTTCGATTTTCTATATTCTTGTAATGCTCAAGAGCAATCGTATTTTTAAAAAATACAAATTTTGATTTTGTTTGTGTAAATGATTCACGAAATAGATATTTAATCTATTAGAGAATATCACGGACGATTACAACATCACAACAAAACACTCGGTCAAGATTTTATGGTTACATAATCATCTCCGCTATTAGTGTAACTCTGTTGCAAGATTTCTTAGGCTTGAGATTTCTTCTCTTTCTTTATATACTGTAAACGCTTGTCATTGAAGAGAAATAGAAAAAGTTTTCAGGTCATTGTTGATAAGAATTCTTCATGGCGATCATGACGAACGTCCACAACCCGACTGAAACGAACACGAACCCCATCCCTGAAGTGAGAAGAACCATCTCACCTTATGACCTTACGCATCCTCTACTCAGGGGAACGAACTACGATGAATGGGCGTGTGGTATGAAGACTGCTCTCTCTTCAAGGAAGAAGTTTGGCTTTCTTGATGGCACTATCGCACAACCTGCAGAAGGATCACCTGACTTGGAGGATTGGGTGACAATTCAAGCCCTGCTTGTGTCATGGATCAGAATGACTATTGATCTACTTTACGATCCACTATTTCGCATTGAGAAGTCGCTAAAGACCTGTGGGATTATCTGAAGAAGCGTTTCTCCGTAACTAATGGTCCTCGGATTCAACAGCTCAAAGCAGAGTTGGCTTGCTGCAAACAGAGAGGACTTGCAATCGAAGCATATTATGGTAAGTTGAATCGTATTTTGGATGGCATGGCAAGTTATAGACCCTTGCGCGTTTGCAAATGCGGGAAGTGTGAGTGTGATTTGGGTGCACTTCAGGAAAAAGATCGAGAGGAGGATAAAGTTCATGAATTCCTGTTCGGTCTCGATGATAATTTCAAAACAGTGAGGTCAAGTTTGGTATCACGTATACCAATACAACCTATGGACGAAGTTGATATATTGCGTTTTTGACATGTTTTAATCCTTGTTTTT
>OVAP01004025.1:0-15386 GCA_900406295.1 Aurinia saxatilis | reverse complement strand
ACCAAACGAGAGGAAGAGGTATTTAAATCTGTGCTCATCATCAACTACAAGGCGAGAAAGTGTTCCGGAGCTTGCTTTCCTAATGGCGTATAGGTAAGCCNAAGTGTTCCGGAGCTTGCTTTCCTAATGGCGTATAGGTAAGCCGGTAATTCAGCGTAACCATTCTCTGGAGTGCCCAACACCAAGTTCCTAGCAGCTATCAATACACGCCTAGCCTTCCAATACTCCTGCTGTAAGCAAACAAAAAAAATATGACGTCAGTAAAAAATTTGCCGTTACCAAAAATAATTCTGCTGTGCGGAAAACAAATCTGTCACTAAATAAAAATCTGCCGTCACTACGAATAATTCTGCTGTAAGTGAAATAAGTCTGTCGTCAAATAATAAAAACCTGCCACGGTAAAGAAAAACAAACCTCAATCTTAGATGTGTTTCTCATTGCATCAGCCAGAACTATAAGCTTAATGGTTGGACCAACCCCACCAACGTAATCCTTATACAGTAGCCCGAGTACCTCCAAAGTTGCTTGTCTTGAAAGGGCAGAACGCTCAGTAATGGAACATGAATGTTCGTCTTCTACTATCCGCACACAAAATTCAGTTGAGTCTCCAATTGGTGAAGCTCGGACTCTCCATGTGCAGCCCTCAACCCAACAATTAACAATGTATAAATCTGTTGCAGACCTATCCACATCAAAATCGAACTGATCTAACACTGGTAGGATCTTCAATCTTGTTTCAAGCTCATCTTTCGTTTTAGCATTCACGTGCACTCGATTCAATCTTGTGCTTAATAGTTTTGACTTGTTTTTTTCCATCTTCATGTGGTAGCCTTCCCAACGAACTAAAGTCCTCATCATCCAATGTTGCTCCATCTGAATCATCACAATAGTCAAATCTGTATTCCTCTTCCTCCTCCTCACTGTTGTCGTGTGTGGACATCACCTCGCTGTTCTCATCTTTGCCATCGTCTTCATTGTAAAAAATATTGTCTCTTACACGTTTTCTCGATCTTCCACCAACAGAAATATCACCATCTTCACTCCTTTGACTAACATANTCATCATCTTCACTCCTTTGACTAACATCTTTTTCGTTAAACTCCACACAAAGACGAATAGGATCTGCTTTCCATTGGAGGATGAACTCATTCAATTGTCTAGAGTTCCCAACAAAGACTGGAGGTGTATCTCTCGGTAGCTCGCCATCCTCTTATTAGGGAACATGTAACTCAATGAAACTTCATACCGTTTCTTCTCCATCTTGTAATCTTCATGGACGATCCTTAGTACATCATCAAACCTAGTTGTATCATTCACTGCAAGAATCTTACAACCTTTTTTAGGATCAGCCACAAATAACCATCTGTTCTTCTCGAATATCCATGAACCACATACAAGAACAATTTGGTCCATGGAAGAAAAAGATTTGTTCTGGATCTCTGCAATATAAAGAGGATACTTGCTGGAAAAGAAAGAGTAGAATTGTGGTATACTATGATGAAATAAGAGAAGAAGCCATGAATAAAGTAAAGAAGAAGCCAAATATGTGTTTGTGGGTAAGAGGAAGAAGACGACACTAGAGAAGAAAAACCAAAGAGAAACTGCCAAATAAGGAAAACCCTAATTTTTTAAGGAAGTGGAAACTTCCTCAGTAACAAATCTGCCGACGCGTAACAAAAAATCTGCCACTAGTTTTAACCGCCGAAACTCAGAATTATCTAATTTAGTGGGAGGTGAGCTGTCGATGATTTAATAAGTCTGCCATAACATCAAACAAATCTATCAGAAAAAATCTGCCACAAAAAATCTGTTGCCAAAGAAAGTGTTATTCTAGTAAGAAATTAGTCTGCCATCACTTCGAGAAAAGAATCTACCATCAAACGATGTTCCCTTCGTGATCGTAAAGATATCTGTGGTAACGTAAAAAAAATCTGCCGTCACGTAAGTGTTATTCTAGTAATTAAAGTTTCGACGAAACGTAACATGTTTTATAAACAATCTGTCGTCAATAGACGAAAAAAACTGTCACAAAATAAAGAAAATTGTCGTACATAAATAAATCTGTCACATAATAAGCAAATCTGTCACCACATAACCGAAAATGAAAAATTAAATCTGCCCTAAAAGTAAAACTCTGCCATGAATATTAAACTCTGCCACCTCATGTGGCAGAGTTTTTGTTATAAATCTGCCAAACGCAAAACTTTTCATGACTAGAATAACATATCAAAATAAATCTGCCACGGCCTTAATAAATCTGTCACGAATAAAAAGTCTATCACCACATGATAATAATGGTATTTTCGTAAATATTGTTATTTTCGTAAAATTCAGTAATGGCATTTTTCGTAATTACTGTTTTTTATCAAATGATTGAAAGGCAAGGAGGCCATTTATAAAATATCACTTGGCCCAAACTTTCACTTGACAAAATAGTAGTTTTAACTAAATATGTGTTATTCTAGTTTTTTCCCCTTAATATAATTATGTCTTAATGACAAACTTTTATGATTGTCATATGATCTCCCTATGGACTTCTTCCATACCATCCTGCACAAAAGATCTTTTTATAGCATTTGAGCTTCATGTTCTTTTGCATACAATCTTTTAAATATTTTTTTATACATCAAGTTATTCTTGCTAATTAATGGAAAAACTATCAACTTGGCTTTTTTCACTTTTAGCTCTCTTTGTTCCTCTCTCTGGGGGTTAGATTTCCCCCAATGGTCAACTGACAAGCTCTAAAAGTCATCTGTCTGACCGCGGCCTAGGCTTGAATATAAAGCATGATGCCTAGCTCATAACGGCGACCTAGGCCTAAACATGAAGCATAATGCCTAACTCATAAAGGCGACCTAGGCTTTAACCTGAGCGCAAGCTCATCAGCGTCCTAGGTGCGACCTCACTATGGACGGGGTGCGTTGCCTTCATCGTGACGGGATATGTCTCTTTTAGCCTCAACTTAGCTCATCACATCTCAAGTGCGGCCTAATCTTCACCTTGAGTGAGAATTCACTGTCATCCTAAGTGCGAGCTGATGCAGCTCCATCTCCTTGTGAGGTAGCTTCAACTTAACGTCATCTTCGGTGATAGCTTCATGCACAAGCAATTGACATTGTTTCCATTCTGCTCGGGTTTTAAGCTTTCTTTAATTTTGTTCTGCTTCCTTATTTATGTTTTGGGCTTTTTCTATATTTTCTCCATCAAAGTCAGCTGTGACCTAGATGTGAAACCTATTTAAGTTGTTGTTCTGCCTTAGTTTTATGGCAGCTTTGAATTAATAAGAAAACCGAGTTAAAACTCAACCCTAGCATCGATCTTTAGCATCGTATCCTAGGTTATAGTTCTTGAAGTCCTGTCAAGGTCTTCTAAAGAGCTCGATCTTGCTTCTATTTTTGTGCCAGGTTGGTATCAGAGCCAAGCGATGACCCTAACAATAGCCAAATCGACGAAAGATCAACAACTCACCGAGGCAGAAGGCACTCGGCAAACTTTAGCTAGGTTGCAGGAGCAGATACAACAGCTCAACATGATGGTGCAAGCTATTGCTATGCGTGTGACTCAGGCTGAAAACTTCATGGAGACACACGAAACAGGTCTGATGAGGAGGAGAATCCTTTTGTAAACAACCTCGAACAGCCGCACATCAACCCGCAAAACGATTCGCGTTGGGAGCAAGGATTTAAGTTCGAGCTACCGGAATTTCATGGTGGACCAATGGCCTAGGAACTCCTCAATTGTCACCGTGGAAGAGGTTCTGGAATTCAAGCATGTCCCTTTGGATCGTTGTGTTCCTGTGATTGCGATGAAGTTTCGTGGGCGAGCCGCATCATGGTGGTCTCATCTCAAGACTTCTCGTGCACGTGAGGGCAAGCAAAAAATCCTTTCATATGTCCAACTGAAGGGAAAGATGCGTAAAACGTTTTTACCTTTCAATTACGAGCAGTTGTTGTTCCAACGTCTCCAATCATTGAGGCAAGGGACACGAACAATGGAGGAGTATGCCACATAATTTGTTTTGCTTCTTGCTCGTGTTGATATTAAGGATTCGGACCAGCAGATCATGGCTCATCTTATTGGTGGTCTTAGACAGCAAATACATCACACATTCAATTTGTTTCACCCCCTTACTGTCGGAAAAGCTCATCAACAAGCTCTTACAGTATAAGCTCTAACCAAGGGGAATTTCTCTTCCTGGAGTGTTTCTCGACCGATGCGTTCTTCTTCACCTTCCGTGTCACCTGCTGCTTCTATCGAGTCGCCATTACCAAAAACAGAAACAGCTATTGTCCCTTTTGATAATAATCGTTCAGTAAGAACGAGTACTATTCGTTGCTTTTCTTGTGGTGAAGCAGGACACCGCCAGTCCACTTGTCTGCCAAGGAATCGTCGATGGTTGTTACTGGATTCGTCTGGGAATGATGTCGAGGTTGTTTAAGACGACGAGCCGCCAGCGTTTGAAGAAGATCTTGTTGCAGATACAGGCCCCCTCTTCGTTGTTCGTCGCTCATGTTTGGCACCTCGCGTACCTGATGAGTGTCCACAGCGCAACAATCTGTTTCAGTCTCGTTGCACAATCATGGGCAAAGTCTGTCGTTTCATCATTGATTCCGGGAGCTGTGAAAATGTGGTCGCAGAAGACGTGGTAGCACAACTTGGTTTCAAAACAGAACCGCATCCTTCTCCATATAAGCTCGCGTGGCTGCAGCAAAAGTACGATGTCAATGTCACGCGTCAAGCCTTGGTGTCTTTTTTTTTTGGTGATGCGTCTCAGGACCAAGTGTATTGCGATGTTGTCCCCAAGGATGCTTGTCATCTCCTTTTGGGTCGACCTTGGGAATTTGATAGGAAAATCCAACATGATGGATTTCCTAACACATATTCGTTTCGCTTCAATAATCGTGCGTTCACTTTACAGCCGTTGTTGCCCGTTAAGAGTGAGGTACGTTCTCCGGTCCTAGCCTTATAGTGAGTTCCTTTTTAGGCTACCATGAGTGATGTGGGATTGGTTTTAGTTCTTGTTGCCAATACGGCCTCTCCGGTCACGCCACCTCTCATTCCGCCTGAATTCTTGGCCTTAGCTCAAGAATTTGATGATGTCTTCCCTTTGGATCTTCCTCCAGGCATGCCGCCCCTACGTGATATACAACATAGAATTGATCTTGTTCCAGACGCGGCATTTCCCAATAGACCACATTATCGTATGAGCCCTAGTGAACACGAAGAGCTACGAAAGCAAGTTGAAGACTTGGTTTCCAAAGCGTTTTGCGTGAGAGTTTGAGTCCGTGTGCAGTCCCGGCATTGTTGATCCCCAAGACAGATAGTTCGTGGCGAATGTTTGTTCATAGTCGTGCTATCAATAAGATCACCGTTCGATATTATTTTCCCATTCCCTGGCTTGACGATCTTTTGGATCAAATTGGGACTTCGGTTGTTTAAGACACGATAGGGTTTAAGACAAGCTCGACCCGAAGAGCGGTTACCATCAAATTCGCATTCGCCCAGGAGATGAATGGAAAACAGTGTTTAAGACACGCGAGGGTTTGTTTGAATTGCTTGTTATGCCATTTGGTCTCTCCAATGCCCCTAGTACCTTCATGCGAGTTATGAATCAAGCACTCCGACCGTTCATCGGTAAGTTCGTTGTTGTTTATTTTGACGACATCTTGATTTTCAGTCTGTCTAGGGAGGAACATATGCGTCACTTGCGTGAGGTGTTGCTGGTTTTGCGCCGTGATAAGTTGTACGTGACATTGAAGAAGTGTGAATTTGGGTCATCTCAGGTGCATTTTCTCGGCTACATCGTCTCAGCTTCCGGCTTAGCGGTCGATCCGAGTAAGGTTTCCGCAATTCAGTCATGGCCGATACCTGGCATCTTATTTGAAACTCGAAGTTTTCATGGTCTCGCTTCTTTTTATCGTCGTTTTGTCCCTCAGTTTAGCACACTCATGGCTCCCATCTCTGACTGCATCCGTCGTGAGGGTCCTTTTGTGTGGACACCTGCGGCCACACATGCCTTTGAGACCATCAAACTGCAGTTGAGTTCGCCCCCCATTTTAGCACTTCCGGATTTTCAGGCTGTTTTCGAGCTCCGTTGTGATGCCTCTAAAACTGGGATTGGTGCTGTACTTAGTCAAAAGGGACGTCCTATTGTGTTCTTTAGTGAGAAATTAGCTGGCTCTTGTTCACGTTACAACACATATGATGTGGAATTTTATGCTGTGGTTCAGGTGATATATCTCATATTTTACCGGTTTTTTTCATAATAAACCTATACTTATATTTATTTAGAGTCTATATTACTATTATTAGAGTCTAGAAGAGTCATGTTAGGTGCATGGACAAGTTTTGGAGCTTTGGAAGGATCTAGAAGATTTATGGAGCAAAAATCTTTGAGAGGCGAAAAAAGGAAACAAAGTGAAATGGAACATTTAGACGGGAGTGTCGATCGACACCATTCGTCCTAAATTTTTTGCTAATTCCTTAACCTAAAATTCGTCCTGAACCTTATATATACTTTTCTACAACCATTGTTTAAGTACATACAATATTCATATGCTTTAGAGTTTTGTAAGGGAGTAGATTTCTCTATACCCTCTTTTTAATTTCTATAGAGTATTATTCAGCTTATTGTTCTATTGATTTGCATGATGAATTGCTTAGATATGTCTGAGTAGTTTGTTAGTTAGGTTTAGGGTTCTTAATCTTGATGATTTTCTGTAACTAATAGCTTAAATTATGTGCCATAGATTTAACTATTCTCTTAGGTTGTTCTTAATGCTATGGTTTAGGTTGGCCATCTAGAGTATATGATTATAGGGAATTTATTATGCATGAGAGTGCTGTGTGGGCAAGAATTCACACACAACCAAAAACTTGTCAAGCGAATCTTTTTAAGGGATCATCGACTCTCTATTGTGAACCGCTCAGAAAGTAAAGAGAAAGACAAAGAACAAGAGAAGAAAGGTGGGGTCGCTTTATTGATAGAACTCTCAAAGATTACAAGTTGCTAAGAGAATTCAAGATGTCATCAGATGATATAAGACATACGACCTTAGATCCTATATACTCTAACTAAACTGCCTTGGGGCCCAAGCTCTTTCGCGAGCCACCTTCCATTTCCTGAAGATATGCTTCCACTCCTCCAACAGTCTTCTGGACAGTTTCCTTTCCTCTGAGATATTCCGATGATTCTATTCTCGAACCTTCCTGCTTGACGGCGCTTGGAGTAAACCTTAGGGCTTTGTCTTGATGGAGGATGGAAATGAGCCCGCGATACCGAACTGGGCTATTTGGCAAGTTATGGGTGTTTATGGGCCCACGAGATTGTTGAGATAATCTTGTGAGTCGTATGTGTTCTAATGATCACCTCATTAAAAACCTTAGCAAGGAAAACCACATGAGAAAAACCTTACCAAGGGAAAAAGAGTGTGATCACGATAATTGTTTGATGAAATGTTCATCGTGGGTCCTTAGTTAATGATGGAACTGAGCCATATGCCTGGACCCACGAGACGCGATGTTGCTAGGCGAGCTAAGTTGGCTTGCGGACTGTGATGCGAACAATCTTGCGGGCCATACTTGATACTTAGCTCGCGGATTGAAATGTGAGAAGTGTAGCGGGCCATGCCTGAGACTTAGCCCGCAGACGTTGAAGAGAGACTTGTCTCGCGGGACATGGTAAGGACGTAGCCCACGGGCTGTGATGTCGAGCTTGCCCCACGAGCCATGGTAAGGGTGTAGCCTACGGGCTGTGTCGTCGAGCTCGTCCCACATGCCACACTAAAGACGTAGCCAGCGGACTGTGTCGTCAAGCTCATCCCGCGGGCCATAATAAGGATGTATCCCGCGGGTGATGGTTGTGGACTTGTCCCGCGGGCCACGGTTGAGACTTGGCCCGCGGGTTATATTCTTGGACTTGTACCGCGGGCCATGGTCGAGGCTTGGCCCGCGGGTGATTTGCGCGTCCATTTCATGTCCGGACGTTCAATTGATCATCGAGAGATCAAACTGACTTGCCTAAGGTCATTCGGGACCCGCAATGGGATTTAGCTAGCACATTGCTTGGTGAAGTCTATCGGGACCCACTGTGAGACTTAGCTAGCACATTGCTTGGTGAGGCTTTGACCGGGACCCACCAACCAAAAGTCCATAGAGTAAGCTTGATAGCTCGTCGTGAGAGTTTATAGATTGTATGGCCCACGGAACAAGCCAAAGGACTTGTCCTGCGAGCCAAATGTCTTGCATGGCCCGCGGGGTAGTCCATGACCATGGTCCGCGGGCCATGTCGATCATGTAGCCCACAGAACGTTCATGTGAGCTTGTCCGCGGGCCACGTTCGTTACTTAGCTCGCGGGACAAGCCTAAGAGCTTTCTCCGCGGGCCAAGTTTGATCTATGTCTTGTTATATGCATTGTCAGTCATGGGACCCTCGGTGATCCATGTTTGACTGTGTCATTACCAATCGATAGTCCATGACTGTAATGCTTGATGGTGTGGATATATGACTAGCTCGTGGGCCGTAGTAGTGCTTTGTGGTAAACACTTAACTGTTTTATGCTATCAATCTCCGGGGATGGAATCCAACCCCCACAGTTAGCCCCCCAAGTCTCTATTGCTTTGTTAGCTATGAAGAGTTATAGTATAGCCTGAAGACTGAAGATTGATGCATAGTTGTTGATCGCATACCGTTGAGATGGCATGGTTGCTGATACATTGTCTTTCGACGGGTTGTTATCCCAGACGTGGGCCATGCTGGCCGTGGTATACGAAAACTGAATGTTGTCCTGGCACGTAGATCGATATGAATGTTAAAGATTTCCCTAAAAAACCTTCTATATAAGAGATGCCTCCCCATCATTCTTCTCCAAGGCAAGCATTCCTAAAGTTCTGAAGTTTTACAGATATTTCCAGGTAACTCTCTGTTCTCTCTCCTGTTCTTCGTGTTCTTTGTAATGTGACATGATAGATTTTAGTATTTCAACCTTGGTAGAAACTTGTAAAAATTGTCTTGTTTGGATGAATCGTTGAAAGTTCAGGTGTTTGTAGCGTTGAATCTTCCTGGGCTAGAAGCTTTGTAGTGAATTGTTAAATATTATAATCTGATATCACTATTCACCAATCCTATCCTCTTCCCCATCTTTCTCAACTATGTCTTTTCCTCACTATCCATTCATTCACTCTACATTCTTCCTTCTTTCCATCCTTATAGAAAATTAGGAATTGAGAGATGAGTGAAGTAGAAGATGGTATGTACCTTAGTGAATGGTTGAAGAAGAAGAAACGGGCCACATCCGAAGAGAAGAGACGCAAAAGATTCCTCGCGGAAGACTTGGCTCGTGCGGGCCATGACTCGAGTCGCGGAAGAGAAGAGGATGGATGTACGGGCCCCGGCGAGAACTTGGGTCGCTTGGACCCCTTAGCAGCTTGGTCCGCTGGCTTTATCTCGCAAGTATGGACCCACGAGGAGACGAGCTTCAACGAAGCTCACAGTCTTCATGGTGACGCGAGGGAGGCGAGCTTCGATCAATGAGGGCCCCGTGATCAAGACTTGTCCCGCGCAGATTGCGTGTGGAGAGACGGAGCAAGCTTCAAGGTCGTGATGGTCCCATGCGGGCTATGATGGTCATGGGGAATACTTGCTCAGTTCTTGCGCGGGCTACAGTTTGATGGATGGGACCCCTGCTGGCTACGAAGTTCATGGGGAAAGCTTGCTTAATTCTCGTGCGGGCTTCTTTTTGGTGGACAAGACCCACGCGGCTACGATGCTTATGAGAGATACGCGGTTCATAACATGTTCGGTGGTGTCCCCGCTGTCCATGATCGTTTTGTAGGTGACCACTTCGACGATCAAGGTGAGCCTTTCCGACATAACCATGCCTTAGGAAATGGTATGCTTAAGAAATGTTCCATGGGTAGTTGTGGTTCCAAGCCTAAGAGACTCCTTCTTAGTGAAATGTCGGACGACGAACCGTCGAGTTCTTCTAGTGATTGTTGTAGCGGTGATAGTAAGGTTGAGGAGGCTCAGGATGACCACGGGACCCATGGGGTTTTGTTGCCATCGGTTGGTAATGGTGAGGAACCATATATTGATATAAAGGTGGAAATGGAAGCCTATGATGATTTCTCCATCAAGTATGATGCGGTGAAGGCTGTGATTGAGGCCGAGCAGGCCATCTTAAATAATCAAGTTAAACGACCGGATGTGAGGAGGCTTGTACCGGACCCGCCTGGATCCACATTGTCTAATAAGTTCTCAAAAAGAAAAGCTGCGGAAGGCGTTTCTTATCCATTATGACGTTGAGATCATCATCCCATCGCCTTCTGATTGCATTGAGAGTGTTCCTCCAGGTAACTTTTGTATGTTGGAGAGTTTCTTTTACGAGGCTCTGTTATGGTCGCCTCTTCCGGATCTCATTGTCAACTACTTAGCCAAATACAAGCTATGCATGTCTCAGCTTCCTCCCAATGGAATCCGACATCTGGTGGGGACCATGGTTCGTTGTATCGAATGTGGACTTACGGTGAAGACCGATTTTCTCTCTCATGCATTGTCGATCCATCCTACCAGCAAGGTTCGGCTTACGTACGCCATTTCGGGGAGGCGGGGCCAAGGTGTTATTAGAGGTCTCCCTAGGAATGTGCACCATTGGGATGAACATTTCTTATATGTTAAGATCGCTCATCACTCCATTGAGGGTGCTGGCTTTCATCGAGTTAGATCTCAATGGGGCCTAAAGGTCTGCCCCACTTGTGTTGGTTCTTTTGATAATATGCATTGCTTCTGAAATTGCTGAATGTTTATCTAACCTTTCATTGTTTGTGTTTATGCAGAGCGCCATATCTCATTCAGGGGAGTCGAGGGTTGGACGTTGCTGCTTCAGACCCTACGAGCGAATTTCACTCACTGGAAGAAGACTTTCACTTTGGACAGAGTAGAGCGTGCCCGCTTTCATAGGACTGGCTTTGAATCTCCCATCCGTTCGGACAATACGTTTGAGATTGTGAAGGCTAAGATGACTCTTATGGACATGATCCTCCAGGGGAAGTCCGGAGTGTCGCAGGCTGGACGTGTGGGACCTGCAGCATGTTCCGGTAGCTCGTCACGAGGACATGCCAGTGAGGCTCTCAGAATTGACAAAAGCAAGGGCGTTTCCGTAGATGGCCCACGTAAGAGGACAAGGAAGGTGAAGGAGACTCCACCACCGGTAGTTGAGGAGGAGGTCCGATGTGTCTGCACCATCAGGTTAGTTGTTTTTGTGTACTAGTTATAATGTGTGTGACTTGTTCTAACTTCTTTCTTGATTTTCATGATAGGCTGAGAACTCATATCAGATGATCAAGACGCTGAAAGGCGCGGCCCCATCTGTGTTCGAAGAGGTTGAGGCCGGTGTGGTAACGATTCACGTGAAGTCCAGGGATTCTGATGCTGAGTACAATGCCTTCGTGGGTGAGATCACTGATGATCTGACCAAGCTGTGCTCGGTTGATGCGAGCCTGCTTGTTGAGGAGCCGTGCTTGATTGATGTCCCGGTCCTTGTTAGGGATCCGATGGAGGAGGACGAGTAGGTCGCTGGGGACCGCTTTTATCTAGTTGTTTTCACTTTAAGACTTGGCATCTGTTTTCCCTTTTGAACTTTGTGTCGGTTGAGTGTAAGAACTCGTTTTGTAGTGCCTGGGTGGCTTTATCCGTTGTTTGAAACTTGACTTGTTACGGGGCCCGTAGGACGTTGAATGCCTTGAACTTGGTAGTTCATTTTATGCATGATGTGTTGTCGTGACTCGTAGCATTTGTCTGCTGTCTTTGAGTAGTGATATGTTTTGATGAGTGGGTCCACTGATAGGAAGGTGGATGACCCACCAAATGTTTGTTTAAGGGTCAAGTTTATCAATCTCATCTCCGAGCCTATATTGTCATGCTTGCTCTTTATTTGTTGGAGATTTTTCCAATGAGATGTATATGATCAACATGATAGCTGGGTTTTGATGGGTCACTTGAATGATCATAGCGATCAGGCTTTTTGAGGAGAAAGCTTAAACCGAATAATATCCCTCCCTGTGACGATACATCAAGGATGTGCCCATGGGATGTCGATGACCAGCGTTGAGTTGGTGGGTTTTCAAAGACAACTATTTGTTTCACATCGTCACTCTAACTAGTTAGACTGCTTCCGACAATAGATGTCGCGCGCTTTACCATAGTGATGGTGTTCATGACCCGGGTATATACATTGTTGTGGCCAGCAACAATTGGTGCGATTTTATACGGTTAAAGATTTGATAACATTCGTTCGTGAGCTGTGACAGGGTCGTTAGCTCAATGCTGATGTCGACAATGGTTTGCATTTTAAGAGCTCCCATGTGGGCCCATGTTGACGCAGCTTGATCACCATGAATTAGTCCTGAAGCCTCACTGCTCCCCATCGGGAATAGGTTGGCAGCAGGACTCGAAACCACGTGATCGTAACAACATGCTTTGTAAGGCATGGATGACTTGTTGGAAGAATGGTGGTGGGACCCGAATATTCAAGTAAGATTGAAAGGAAGGCAGAGGGTTCCAACCTAAGTCTAGTCATTTCGAAGTATTTACTAGAATGAATGTGGTGTGTTATCTGGAACATGGTCGAAGATAGTCTTAGTGCTATTAGACTGTTGGTGTGGCCCACTAGATATGTGCTAATGAAAGTTTTCGTAAGCCACGAAAATTGAGTGGGAGTATACGAGTATACTACCCCACTCCCCCCTTTTTTAGAGGAGGGGCCAACTGAACTCGTCGTGGGGACGAGTTGCCTACGTAACCAGGAAGGGGATCAAGTCGGCTCGTAGTTCAATTACGCCGCTTAGGTGAGATTAAGCATGGGACGATGTTGGATATCGGTGTTGTGAGTCTCAGACGTGCTGGATGAGGTGGACTGTTCGTCTGTCCTCAGCTTCTTGGGCTGCCTCTCGTCCTCATTGCTTCGTGTTGGCTTACGAAGCTTGTGTTATGTTAGAACCTTATTGCTTCGTGTTGTCTTACGAAGCTTGTGTTCTGTAAGAAGGCATAAGCGAGACTGTCTCTGCCTACCCCACAAGGTCTTGACCCCTGATGGAGTAGGGAACTTTACGCACAAGTGGTATGTTAAAGGGACGGCCCGCATCGAACTTAGCCATGGAGTTCCCAGGATGGCATTGTAGATAGCTGGATGGTCCGCTATCAAGAATCTGACGATCTTTGTAACTCCGCCTGCCTGGACTGCTAGGTTGATTGTGCATATGATCATGGTGGTTTCTCCTGAGAATCCAGTGAGCGGCTTCAGAGCAATGATGATGTCGGGTGAATCGACCTTCATGCGGCGAGGGTCTCCCTGAAGATAACATCCACCGAGCTACTTGTATCAATCAAGACTCTAGACATGTCGATATCGTTCACCACCAGTTTGATGACAAGAGGGTCAATGTGAGGTTGATCAATTCCTCTTGCATCCTTTTCGAAGAAAGAAATGGTGCATTCTGGATAGTTGAGCCCGCTGGATGTTGATGGTGTTGTGACTGCCTTGCACTGGAACGCCTTGATGGAGGAGACAATATCCATGCAAAACTATGAGCCGCCCATGATCATGTTGATCATCTGGCATGGACCCTCGTTTTGTTCATCTCCATCTGGTCGGTCCCACTTATTCTGTTCCTCCACTTGAGGTTGCTTGATGGGTTGATCCTCATGTTTCTCTTAAAGAAAATCCTTAAGGTCGATTCCATTGGCAAGTTCACCTGCAAGTAGTTTAGCTGTCAGCCGTGTACCTAGAGTCCTGCGATTCTGTGTTGAATGTCCGTGGGCCTGGTGAATTACGAAGAATGCGCCTTTCGTCAAAGCCGTATTGACTCCTTGGCCCGCCTTCAGAGCGTCCTCATCCACGACCAAAGCCTCTGCCACCGCTCCTGCCAAGTTTCCATGTTGTTGCTCAGGCAGTTGTATCTCCATCATCCACCAGGTAGTTGTGGGCTCCGGGTCCCTCATGGTGGATGTACTTGGATGACTGGCTCGGCTTCCTTGTGTTCGGTTGGGCGACAAATTGTGGCTGTGTTCTGCGTGGGGTCCATGCGGGTGCATGCATTGCCCGAAGAATTTACATCTCTTCCTTGTTTACAATGAAGCTGTTGGCGAGATGCAAGGCTGGCGGTTCGTGCTTAGCCAGATCCTTGAGGAACTCTGATTCATACCATAGTCCCTTCTTGAGGGCCCGTAGAGCTGCATGGTCGCTCATTCCTTCAACCTGTGAGATAAGCTTCTTGAACTTAGTGATGAAAGAGCAGAGAGACTATGTGGGTCCCTACGAAATAGACCATAAATCAGCATCAATAGTTTCTCGTCCCATGAAAATTGAATATTGTTTAAGGAACAAGGTTGTTAGCTCATGGAAGCTGTTGATGGAGTTAGACGGTAGCCTGGAGAACCACTGCAGTGCGGGTTCCTTGAGGTTCTCGACGAACAGGAGGCAGAAACCCGCATCTTCCTGTCCTCTGGGGAACCTCGCTCGATTCATTGCAATCCGGAACGACATCAGATGTTCCCTTGGGTCTGTGGTCCCATCATAGTATGGAACTTTCCTGATCTTTCCAGGGTCAGAGATCCGGGCCCCGGTGAAGTGCGGCGTGAAGCGTGTCTTCTGAGATTCAGCCAGCACTCTGTCGATCTCTGGTGCTTGGCGAGTTGCTTTGTGGATCGGGGTCCGCACCTCTTGGATCGTAGCCTCAAGTCTCCGCATTGATGCCCTGAGATGGAGGATCTCGGCTTTGTTGATGCCGAGTTATTCATCATCAGAGAACTCATCAGCATTGTATTCCTCATCCTGCATGTGCTGCTCGGTGGTCTCTGGTATGTGGGTCCGAGCAGGCGATGATGGTCTGTGCTCACGGTCATGGCCGTTGTGAAGCTCCTTGTTTGGGTCGTTGGTGAGATCGACGATCCTTCCAGTGTCCTGAGGATTGACGACATGGGTCCCATAGACTCCTTGAGTTGCTTGTCTGAGGTTGCCAGACGCTGGTTGCAAGAAGAGCCGTCGCATGGCCTTGCGAGGTCGGGACTGAGTAGTTAGCTCTTCCAGTCGGTTAGAGATTGCATGGTTGAGCTTGTCTTGCTTGGTGGAGCGCTCAAGCAAGTTGGTGAGCATGGTACTGACCGCGTCACGGTCTGTTACCTTTGAAGTTCTGGTGATCGTGGTTGGCCCACCGTCCGATGGGGTCTCTTGAGGACCTTCTGGATTGTTGATGTTCTTGCTGCCACCGTTTACGATTGGAGCCATGACAGATCTGTCAGGATTGAGCCATTGTGATGTTGGAGTCACCAGGAACGTGTCGAGCTCTGATTGTTGAGTTGTATCCTTAGCTTGAACCATGTCTTCGGGTTA
>OVAP01004024.1:0-15386 GCA_900406295.1 Aurinia saxatilis | reverse complement strand
TGTGGACACCCTCAGGAGCCTCGGAACCTCCCTTTTATATATATAGATTATTGGCCGTAAAGAAATTAAAATGAGCTTAAACGGGTTCAACAAAATGGTTGTTAAATTAAAAAAATTTATTTGCCAACAACCTATGCGGAAATTAACAAATAAACATAGAGATTCCCCGTGCATGTAATCCAAATAATTCATTACTTTAGTTGTATTTTTTCTTTTTCGGTTTATTTTTATATGATTCTATAGTAAAAAAACTTAAATTTTGATAAGATTTTTTGCCAAATTATAATGTATGCAAAAAGATGATATAAGTAAGCAAGTAACATTAGTTCGTTTCACCTACATACAAAATAATATAAATAAATATGTGATTAAAATATTTATTAACTGGCCAACATTCAAGGTTGTCCAATTCAACTTTTTTGTTCGCCAACAACCTACTAAAAAATTAGCAAATAAACACAGTGATTCTCTGCTCGGAGATCCATAAATTCTTGACTTTAGCATTTTTTTTTCCTTTTTCATTTTTTATATGAACTTGTAGTCAAAACACTTGAATTTTAAAAGTGATTTTGCCAAATAATAACATTTGCAAAAAGATTATATAAGTAAGCAAGTTATGTTGCTTCGTTTTACCTACCTACAAAATAGATATAAATAAAGATGTGACTAAAATATTTATTAACTAGTCAATGTTTTAGGTTGTCCAGTTCAAATTTTTTTGTTTGCCGATAACCTATGAGAAAATTAACAAATAAACACAGTGATTCCCCGTGCGGGGAATCCAAATAATTCAAAATTTTCCTCTTTTTTATTTTATATATGATCTAGTCAAAACACTTGACTTTTAAAAGAGTTTTTGCCAAATAATAACATCTATGCAAAAATGATATAAATAAGCTAGTAAACAATCTTTTTATCATTCTTTCTTATATTTGCGAATACACTTTATCGGAAAAGCTGATATATCAGATCCAGAATGATTTGCAATGCAAAAGTTTATGATGTATAAATCAGAGTTGCTGATGTCTTATCGTACATGGCTGGTGGAAAAGAATATATCAAACAGACGATAGCTCATCTCTTGGAAAATAGGTTAATTTCTATAAATCTGAAGAACAACACCAAGTTGGTTCGAGTGAGTTGTCAATATAGAATCTACTCCTCAAACTACGGTCCATGCTCTTTTCAATTTTTGAATTTGAAAGAGATATAGTTTCACGATTTTTCGGGCTGAATTCGAATTTTACCTCTGGGATTTTTGAAACTAGGGTTAGTGCTCTTTTCAATTTCTTGATTTGAAATAGTTTTCACGATTATGGGTGTTGAATTGTAAGAGTATAACTTCGATTGTGATTGTTTGAATTATGATAATTGAATATCTATTGGGTTTCCGTGAGTTTCTTCTCTTTCTTATATACATTTCTTTGCTTCTATTTTGTTTTCGATCTCCCCTCACTATCTTCTCTTCCTTCCAGGAATGAACATTCAGAAGACTCTGGAAAGCTACCGTAAGGCCTTCTGGAAAGCTATCAGCTCGAGGACTTCATTTCGGAATCGGACTCGGATCTTCACTACTGAAACATCAATGGTACACAGTTGGGTGGATAATATAAAACAATCCTGCTTGGGGGACAAATTTGCTACTTTGCTCGAAGATTCGACGATTCGCTCTTACTTATCATCGTATACGGTAGCTATCCAAAACACAGTCGTAATCTTCGCCTTGTTTCCTCTCCTTAAGTTGCCGGAAGACGTATTTTTTTCCTGAGAAGATTAAGTTGGAAGGCGTATTTAGTAAAATATTGATGATCCGGAAGACGTATTTTGCTGAGTATTCTTCACCGTCGCTATTTAACCCGCACCATCTTGTCCATGAATCACTAATCGGCCGATTTTTGGTTTTTGATTTGTTTTAATTGTAATGGGTTGCAGATTTTCCAGGGATCAAGAAATTTGAGAGCGGAAATCGACTTTCCGAGGTAATATTTAGCTGCTACAAGCTTCTTTCTGGATCTTATCGGAATTTAAATCGAAGTTGATATAATTGGATCATTTAGACTTGAGATGATTATTATAATGAGAATGCTTGAATTGGATTTTGTCTTCTAGAATTTATGGGCTGAATTTTTGTTTGTAGATTGTCTTATCCAGCTTTCTTGAGTTTTGTGTTGGTTTTACTGATATTATGATCTTGTCTATAATGGTTTTGTTTTGAATTACTTCCACATACAAATGTTGGTGCATTATTATCTTAGTTTCAAGGAAAGGTCTCACGTAAATGAATGGTCCTGGACTAAAGCAGTGGAGGAGGTGGTTGCCATAACACGGCATGGTCCTGGACTAAAGCAGTGGAAATAACTGGTTTAAACAGTACTATTTATCAAAATTGGACTAAAGGAGTTACTCTGGCACTTACTTACTCTTGCTCCATTATTTTGATGTATTGATATATCCTTTATGTAGGCGTTATTTGATCGTATCAGCGGTAACAAATCTGCTGGTGAGCTTGATAGGTGTTTGGTTCTTCCGCAATTCTGCTCGTGTTAATATTACTATGTACAATTTTCTCTGCTATATATACACTGCTTAAATTCTGGTTAGGCTTGTGTGTATCAATGCCAGTACTACTGCTTTATGTGATATACCCTTGTTTGACTGCTTTGGTATATACCCTTCTATAAATATACCCTTGTTTGACTGCTTTGGTGTATACTCTTTTTGTTTTATTTTTTGAAGGTGAACCTAAAGGAATCTGGAATGTCACTCATATAAGTTAATTCATTTCTTGAAGATGTGAGAACACTCATTAATCTTGGGCTGGCGATTTCTTCTTTGCTAAACTCGCCATATAGTGTGTTGTTGGAGTTTCAACCAGAGTTTGTCTTTCTTATTTATAAGAAATTTGATTTGAAAAGTTACCATTTCCTGCAGCTCGAAAGCCTTGGGAGCAGGTTGTAGATGCAGAGGCATTTCTGGCTCTAGCAAACACTTTGGTGTCCACGGTGAAGTCCCAGAATGAGAATGAGAATTGTTGTGAAGAGATTGATATTTTGAAAGTTTTAAGAGATTTTTCAATTGGAAACCATAGCTCTAAGCTTCCTAGCAGCTCTGTCACAGGAATTAGCAAGAAGACTTGATGCTTTATGGTGTTGGTTGTATAGAAGTACATCAAGAAAATAAACCTTTTAGGCAAGACATAATGTTATTAAATTGCTTATGTTTTTTTAGATTTATGTTGGATCTCAATCTCCAGACACATAACGACTACGGTTTTGGATGATAAGGAGCTGGTTCGAGCTGCCAGTAAGGATGTTTCTCAAGCTTTGCTCGAAGATAATGGCTGGTCATGTCGGAATCTGAGACAGCTTGGTGACCTCGCTGAGTAAGTCTCTATATTGCTTGACATTTGGGCCAATGTAATTAATAAGTTGTCTTGTCACAAATTAATAAGACCTTGACAACTACAGTTTATCAAAGTAGTAATGAAGGACTGAATCCACAATTCTCCACAATCACACTATAACTTACTAAATTATCTAAATAAACTAAATCGAATAACACTGGTTTGGGTCTGTTTTATGTTTTTTCTAAGAAATAAATTCAATGATAATAAAATGCTAGACCAAGGGAAAATCAATGGATTTTACTCAACTTAACTGGATGTTTATTCAGGTTCTAATTTTACCAAACTTCAACTGAAATATAATTCTAGATTGGTCCACTTTTGTGGTACCAATTACTTCTCTTAACAATTTAAATACCAAACTTTCATTTGGATTTAAGAGAGCTAGAGAGCATTACTAGAGCAGATTTGATAAGTTCACAACTTGCCTTAGCATCAACTTTCGTTGGCTAAGGACAATCTGCTCTCCCAGATGAGGTTTCAAGAATCCTACTACACTTTCGTTTAATAGGAAATCCTATTAACAAAAACTAGGTGATCAATCCAGTTTTAGCTTTAAGACATCATAAAGAGGAAACTATTATACAAATCTACCTATTTACATCCAGTTACTAACTTAACAATCCATGATCTCCCTAGATCTAACAACCTAACTACTCACACATGAATGATTTAACAATAAAACAATATGTAATGATGAACATAATTAAGAATAGAAAAATACTGAAAATACTTTATTAAAAATGAAAATAATAAAAGACAAGGGTTCAAGAACACTTCTCAAAGTGTTAAATGAATGGAATGAAGGGAAATGAACAGCCCTCAAGAAATCTCTAAGCAACAAGAACAAAATCTCAAGAAGAATCAAGCAAAAGTGTTTAGATCTAAAAGAAATGAATAAAAATCAGAATGTGGCGCTGTGGAGGCTCAGAAGTGGTTATATACTCAGGGTTTTTTCGTCTAGGATCTCATAAAATAAGATAAATTGGAGCCAATTTCATGACTGAAAGTTGCCAAAAATAACTTCTCGCCAGAGCTCGGATCGATCGATCCACTTGTGGATCGATTGATCCATCTTGAAATTTCGCGTGCGGGTCTATCTACAAATGGTCCGAATCACATCGAGTAATATGGATAAATCGATCCACTTCTGGATCGATCGATCTGGCCCAAAATCCATCTTTTCTTCATATTTTTGCCCAAAACTTCATCTTGAAGCTTCAATTAATGCTCAAACGTGTTATGCGCCTGATAGGACTCTAAATGACACTAAAAGACTCGAAAAATACGTGAAAACAAAGGTTAGAAAGTGTTAAAAACGCAGTATATCAATTCCCCCAAACTTATCCTTTTTCTTGTCTGCAAGCAAACAACAAAGGTTGAAGAAGGGAGAAAAGTTTGAAGGTAGGGACTCAAAGCTAGAAAGCATGCATTCTAAGTTCTAAGGACGGATTCGAATTAACACTAATCTTTGACATGCGGGATCCTTACTCATTCAAGATTAGAACACCCAAAACTGCTCCAACTTTATCTTTAAACTCAGTGCCAATGATCTCACTCGATTCCCATCCAACATCCTTTTACATTCAGTTAAACAATATGTGCAGTCTCAAAAATGGACAATTGATCACAATATTTGGTTCGATGAGGGAAAAGGTTCAAATGTAGGTGGCTAAGTGTATCAACATTTCAAACGGTGACTAACTCTCAAGAAAATGAAATATTGTCATTATGCAAAAACAAAGGAAGAAGAGAGCACTTGATGCATACAAGCAATTTCTTCCATCTACCCATTCCTATTTGTCGAAAAATCAAATCACTAAATCAACCAACAAAAATTCTCATCTTCTCCTTTAAATCAATACTGCCTAGAGAACTTTCAAAACACAAATTTCTAATCACTCTTTAGCTATAAAACATTATTTTTTCGTTTATTTATTTTTTTATTTTTTGAATTTGATTATAAAAGAACATTATTGACAGAAATGCTAGAAGTGTGATTTTAAGTTATGAGTTCTTCTAAGCAAAAATTCATCCTCTATTTTAATCACATTCCAATCCTTTATTTTCAACTCCAAATCCCCAAACTTACTCCATTCTAGTACTACCTAACTTTCATAACACAAATCCTCTCCGATTAACTCAAATTAAAGCTCACAAATCCCCAGCCCCATAGATTAGCCAATGAAGCTAAAGCCAATGGAAGAAAAAGACTTGTTGCTCTAATTCTTACGACCTTTTACACATGAAACATTTTCAGAAAATGCCTCACTCAAGAAAGTATGCATTGGTTTGAAAAGATGGTTTGAGATTTTTATATGGTGGGGTTTTTTTTCAGAAGTTGAAAAAAGGTGGTAAAATGTGGAAAATGTAAAATCCATGCATGTGATAAAAAAGCCATATATGAGAAAAATTATATCCAATTAAGTCCGATAATATAGGGAAGACATCAAATCAAACGAGATTTCACACTAACAAGAACACTTATTGGAAGGGCACTAAGTCATGATTTTGTGCAAATCTCGCAAGTCAATGAATGGCACTAATAAACAACCTATCCGAAGAAAAACAAATACTAGCATCAATATAGGCAATATCATCACTGTCCTCTAGTTCAAATTTTTGCAAATGCGTTTTTCTACTCATAAAATTCGAAACATAAAAACTGACGCAAGGACAATAAAAATGTCTCAAAGAAAAACATCAAAATGACTCAAGAAAAGAAAAACGAAAGAATAAACAAGGTTAGTCACACACTTGTACCCTTCCCCAAACTTACCTCACACCGTCTCCGGTGTGAAAATAAGAGTAGAAAAAAGGACACGACAATATAAATAAAATGAAAGTATTAAGAGAAAAGAAAAAAATAATTATATGTCAGGGTCATGCTATCTGGCTCTCAAGTCTCGCACCTCGGTCGCATGCGCTGGAGTGGCTCGTCATTTGTATCCTCATCATCTGGTCTCACAGCGGTGGCAGCTCCACTGGCTCTGGCGTTGTCATGTGTTGAGACTCTTGCACCGCATACTATCTTGGACATGGCTCCCCACATCCTTGCCAACATGGATTGCTGACGGTGTTCGTTCTCCAGAATGCGGTCTAAACGCTGCTCCACGGAAGGACCTGAAGCAAGTGGGTCGAGATCATACTCACCGGTGTAAGGTGGCAAGGCGTACTCCACATAGGAGGGCTGAAGTGGGTGAGCAGGCACTCTATATGTAGGGGTCGTCTAGTGGAAGCTCGCGGTGGATCACATATGAGGTGCTGAGAGACCTTGAACCATAAAGCCTCTTCAGTGGATGGTGTGGTGAGGCCTTCGACGGGCAGTTTGACATGTTCGATTATGCCCTCAAGATCGGTGAATGTATAAGTCTTGAGATCGTCCTTCAGACTATGGGTCGTCTTGAAGTAGGCAAAATCAAAGACCGCTATCTCTTTCCTAGGTGCCGGTTCTGCATTCAAATCAACTCCACTCTTTAAGAAAATAGGAGTTAGTAAATTACCTACGAACTCATCCTTAGCCTCTGAGATGTTGATGCCACATGGTTTCTTGCTAACGAGCATCTCCGCAATTAATACCCGAGGTTCGTGTCCGAAACCTTCGGGATACTACGTCGGGTTTCGGCATCATAGATTGTGTCGATGGATCGAGGTAGGCCATAATGTAGGAGAATCTTCTCTGCATCCGTAAGTGAACTTGTCTCCTCCTTGCCCAAAAAAAGCTCCCCACTATCTTTGCGGTCACACGGAATACTGGATTCTGAATCCTAGAAAGCTTGCGGTCTCGAGAATCTGTTGTCGTGTCTCCTATCATGCGCCAAAGAGGCCTAATGAAGTTATAATGACATCCTCTCTTTGTTGCATCAAGACCAAATACCTCACAAAGCTCTGGAATCGAAAGCTCGAAGAGCTGGCCACAAGAGAAGAAAGTGTTGTAAGCGTCCAATGCATTGTCATGGCCTCCATGTCGCATATGTAACTCCACGGAGGCAAATAACTGACGAGCTAACTCCTCGTGAAGGTGGTAAGGCTTGTATGGTAAGGTCCCAAGTCCCATCCGTCTCAAGATCTCCATCATATCAGCCATGAGTCCCATGTCTTGGAATGTTTGAACACAAATTACACTTGCAGGTTTTGAAGTTGTTGCGGAGCCATCCGTTGTATAATACTGAGTTAGCTACAGCCCATGGTTCGTGCGGTTTTCGCTGTCAGAAAAGTGTGGACGCCTTTAGGTCAACTAGTTTGATGTTCTGACCGAGTGTGACTGGTAGTCCTCCTTCAAATGGTGTGCCATCTGGTCTAGGCCATGGAGCTTTGGTAAGCTTCGGTGGTTCTTCTTCGTCGGACTCCTCGGTTTCCTCTCCCTCAGATTCTTCTTCCTTCTCGGAACTTGATGGTTCGGGAATGGCAATCTGTTTCTCCTTTCCCTTTTGAGCTCGAGTCAATGTTGGTTTGTAGGGTTTCTTTGTTGGATTTCTTGTGGCTCTAACTGGGTTCTTTCTTGCTTCCGTACCTGTCAAGCCAGTTCGACCTATTTTCCTACACACCACAAACCACACGCAACCATGAAAGCTAGGAAAGCTCCATGAAAGCCATTCCCATATCACAAACTTAACCAACTAAAAATTCAATTCCCATCTCTATTCAAGTGCCAAAAACATCAATTTCCACAAAATGATTGAGGTGAGTGTGTTGTAAGGTCTAGACTCACATAATATGATACTCTAGAGTTCCTAATCAAAGCAATTAGCAACAAAACTCAACCTCATTCTCAAATTCGTCCATATCCAATCAATCATTTTTCAAAGCTCTAAAATTTACAATCAAGGCATGGTTTAGGCATAAAAACATCCTAGGATGCATAAGAGAACCAACAAATAACCTAAAAACTCATGAATCAAACCCGGATTTGTCAACTTAGGGTTCATGTGTCGAGCAAAAAATTGGGAATTCGAGTGTCATACCTTGTGTGGAAGATGGAACTGAGTCTAAAATCAGAACAAACACGAAAATTCAAGTGGATTAGCCTCAAGAATCAAGCAAAACGAGTGAGTTTTGAGAGGGTTGTGAACAAATCAATTTTTCGTCCTTAAAATCGCCAATGAGGAGGAAGAGGGAGAGAAATTTGAGTTTTGATCCAAAGTGGGGGTGGTTTTGATTGCCAAATGTGGATCGATCGATCTCCCCTGTGGAGATCGATCCACGATTAGTCCGCATCCTTTTTGTTCTTGACGTGGATCAATCGATCCATACTGGATCGATTGTTCTGTCGTCTTGTGAGCAGTACCAGACCCTTTTTTTTTTTACTGAAACACTTAGAAAATCAAAACTAAAAATGAAAAGTTAGTGAAATAAAGGGTAATAAAAAGAAATATAATCTCAGAACTAATTTAGAGTCAACTAGCTTGACTTGTACTTTTTTTTTTTATCAATTGATAGGGTCATTTAGACAAACAATGTCGCCTTTAGTGATCGTTGCATCTGCGAGATATGGTTTTAGCCTCTGTTCATTGACAATGAACTCAAAACCATTCTTGTCAAATAGAACGACCGCTCCATACGATCTCACTTCCTTGATGGTGAAACGGCCGGGCCACTGCGACCTCAACTTTCCTGGAAAAAGCTTCAAATGAGAGTTAAAAAGCAATACCTGACCGCTGGCAGCAAAGTCGCGGAAAATGATTTTCTTGTCATGGATTGCTTTCGTCCGATCCTTGTAAATTTTCGAGTTCTCGTACGCGGTTTAACGGATCTCATCTAGCTCATTCAACTGTATCAACCGTCTTTCGTGAGCTGGCTTGATATCATAGTTCATCGTCTTTACTGCCCACGCTCTTTTGTGTTTCAGCTAGATTGGAAGGTGACAGACTTTACCGTAGACAAGATGGAATGGTGTTGTGCCCAAAGGGGTTTTGAATGCGGCCCGATATGCCCATAGTGCATCGTCTATTCGTAGTGCTCAATCCTTACGAGATGGTTTGACCGTCTTTTGCAAAATGCTCTTGATTTCTCTATTCGAGACTTCGACCTGGCCACTCGTCCGTGGGTGGTAAGCTGTTGCAACCTTGTGTTTCACGCCATGTTTCCTCAATAGGTTGGCAAAGACTTTGTTGATGAAGTGGGATCCTCCGTCACTGATGACAACTCTCAGCACTCCAAACCTGGGAAAAATAATAGTGTTAAATGATTTATAATAAGTTATACATAATATTCTAATTCCGCATCCTTTGTTTTCAAAGGAGAACACATTGTTATTTTTTTCTGATTTGCAAATATCTCGACAGATAACAGAGACATAATACTGTATTTTGGAGCAGCTCATTCTTTTTATGAGTTCTGGTTGAGAATTAGTAATCCAAAGAAAATTTATACAGCAAAGGTAAAAATTGAACTAAGATTGTATATGGTATCAGAATTTCTGATGATAATGAATGATAAATATCAAGTTTAAGGGGAAAAGGGTTATTTTATTCCCCAACTTTTGAAATATTGCAATTTTATTCCTCAAATATCGCGTGTGCACTATTATTCCACAACTAGTGTTTGACTATGTCAGTTAAGAGTTAAGACTCCATAAAAGTCAAACTTTTATTTTGGATTTTTATTGATAAAATATTAATATTTTATTTAAAAAATACTTTTTATTTAAAAACAATTAAAAAAACTAGAAAACGCTTCAAAATCGGAAAACCTGCAAAAAAGTAATAATTTATATCTTTAATTTTAATTTTATATCAAATTAATTGAAAAAACCAAAATTTCTAGAATAAAAATTTTCACAAAATAAAAATAAAATTTAAGAGAAAATAATTAAATTTAGATAAGAATAAATTTTAGTTTTCTATTTAAATCTCAGCAAAAAAAATCTGTTAAATCTTTTTTGTACAAAATAAATTAATGGAAAATTTAAGAAAATATCAGAAAACTTAAATTAATTTTCAAAAATTCAAAAAAAACCATAAACCCTCAAAATTAAATCCTAAAACTAAAATAGTTAACTCAAACCCAAAGAAATGAATTACAAATCCTTAAAAATCATTTTTAGTGTTTGTGATATGTTTTGAAAACATAAACTAGTCGTATATATAAAAAGAATAAACTTCTAGTGGTATTACTGAAACTAACTTTTCAAAAGATCAAGTGTAAAAGTTTTCCACACTTTAAATAAATATCACACTTTGTGAGATATCAGTAATACCACACTTTGAAATAAATTTCACTCTTTGAAAGTTTGAAGTGTTAATTTCAGTAATATCGCTATAAGTTTTATTTGGTGTTTTTAGTGTTTGTGATATTTTTGGAAAACATAAACTAGTCGTATTTTTGGAAAGTTTGATTTAATTTTTTACTGATATTTGAGTTCAAAACTATAATTTATTGTTTATCTACAATTTAATTCTTTTCTCTTAAATTTCAATTTTATTTTTTGGAAATTTCCATTCTAATTTTTTTTGAGCTTTTTCAAGTTAATCTGATGTGAAATTAAAATTAAAGATATAAATAATTCCATTATTACTTTTTTATAAAGTGTATAATTTTTTTGCGGTTTTTTTAAAAAATTCTCAGATTTTAAAATATTTTAATTTTTATTAAAATAATTGTATTTTAATTAGAATATTAATATTTTATTATTAAAAATCCAAAGTTAAAGTCTGACTTTTAGGGGTCTTAATTGACATAGTCAAACACTACTTGAAAAATAAAAATGCACACACGATACTTGAAGAATAAAATTACAACATTTCAAAATTTGGGAATAAAATGGCCTTTTTCCCCAAGTTTAAGCAGATGTTTTACCGTTTACATAATTTTTTATATAGCAAAAGATTTATAATAGTAGCAAAGCAGTATCGAGTTGAGATTATTTTCTCAAACAGATAATATGCAAATCAAATAATTACTTCAGTCATTTATATTTTCTTTAAGTTCACCACTAATAATTTTTTACACAAAACTACTCAAAATCATTATTTAGTATTTATTTAGAGATTTCTAACATGAATAATTAGATGGCTTTGGCAATTGTTGTTTTTTAAAAATCATCTTTCATTTGCTCATAGATATAAACATTTTTTGTCGACAACATCTATAGGTATTAATCTAAGAATACAAAAATAAATTAAAAATTATTATTTTTACTTGAATAATATCGTTTACTTAGTTTAAAAAAATATATTTTCATTGAATTGTGGCATTAATATACATTGTTATTATATCCTATCACATTTACTTAAAATTGATATTAATCTTATGAATGATGAGTGAAAAGTCAACAAGCATACATAAGTCATTACTTAATTGTTATGTTTTTATTAAAATCCCCAGATGTTCTTGGATTTTTGTTAGAGTAAAATTCATGGGCAAGCCATTACTTAATTGTTATGTATTTTTTTTATTAAAACCACCACATGTTCTTGAATTTTCTGCTAGAATAAAATCCACGAGCATACATAAGCCATTACTTAGTTGTTATGTGATTTTAATAAAATCCACACATGTTTATGGATTTTTGTTAAAGTAAAATCTACGGGCATACATAAGTCATTACTTAATTGTTATGTTTAAAAAAAAAAAAAATTCACACATGTTCTTGGATTTTTGTTATGGTAAAATTCACAGGCATACATAAGCCATTACTTAATTGTTATATTTTTTTTAATTAAAATCCACACATGTTCTTGGACTTTTGTTATAGTAAAATCCACGAGCATACATAAGTCATTACTTAATTGTTATGTTTTTAAGAAATTAAATATGTTCTTGAATTTTTGTGTGAGTAAAATCCACGGGCGTAAAATCCACGGGCATACATAAACCATGACTTAATTGTTATGTTTTTTTTTATAATTAAAATCTACACATGTTCTTGGATATTTGTTAGATTAAAATCCACGGGAATACATAAGCCATTACTTAATTGTTATGTTTTTTTAATTTAATATCCACACATGTTCTTGAATATTTGTTACAGTAAAATTCACAGGCATACATAAGTCACTACTTAATTTGTAAAGTCATTATTTAATTCTAACGATTTTGCTCTTTTTAATAACTTAGATAACCTTTTCTTTTTTGTCGGCAACATTTATAACAAAGATTAGGTAACCAAACTCAGCAAAACTAACATTATAGCAATAATTTTGTAAAAAATCTTTAAATACACTTCTTGGTTTAAAAAGTATATGGGTATACATAATCTATTTTCGTTGTTTTAAGTAGTCATAATATGTTTTTATTGTTTATTTAGACTATTATATATTTTGATTATGAAATCAATATATAGATAAACATGGATTTTAGCATTGCCAGATCTAAAAATTTATGAATTCTTTTTACGTATAAATTTGAGAATAATTCTTACATAAAGAATATTATGATATATCCAAAACACAATATGGGGTTTCTAATCGGTGAGTGTGTTCTTATGTCGTTTTCCACAGTGCCTCGATAGGGGGTACATGAGACGATTACAAAAAAAAACAAAGGCCGTTCATTCCTTTGCTGCACGTGGTGATTCCTGAGGAGTACTTGAACAACGTAAACATCTCAAGTTTAACAAAGCATAATTTAAAATTAAAGGTTTATGCTCTCATCATATGTATGCGTAAAATTGTAAGAGTCAGCTATGTAATTTGGCCAACACACAAACCTTTAATATTATCTTACCAATTCCGTACAATTATTTACTGTAATTAATCATTTTGCATTTAATATAAGATAAAAATTAAAAACATAGCCCGCACAAGGTGCGGACCACTAATCTAGTTAGGTAGTATTATGATTTATAATTATGGTAAATGAAAATTCTGGAAAATAATTCTTTTGAAATATGAAAAATTGTTTTTAGATGATTCACGCATATTAAAGATATATTATACAATCTTATGCAAAATGTTCTCTCCATTTCTTGATTTTCAACACAAAAATAATTAAAGCCAAAATATAAAATCTAGGGAATTTTAGGTAATAAGATAGTTTTGAGTTTATAATTAGTATTTAGGTAATTATGAGTTTATAATTAGTTTTTAGGTAGTTTTACTAGTTTTTCCTATTTAGATTTTCCATTATTCCCAATTAATTAAAAGATGTTAAACCATTTTGGTTTAGTATATATATATATATATATATATATATATATATTGATTTATCATATATTTAGGATTTGATTAATTAATAGATTTGGTAAGGCGTACAAAATTGAAAAAAATATATTGTATAAGATTCGTATCTGATTTCTCTCGACGTTAAAGTAAACAAAACTACTAGATTAACGGTGGATGATCATCAAACTGGATGGTAGATGGTGGATGATTATCAAAATGGATGGTGATATTGGACGGTGGATGGTGGATGGTGGATGGTGGATGATCATCAAATTGGATGGTGGATGATAGATAACTATCAAAATGTATGGTGATATTGGACGATGGATGGTGCATATTTTTTAAATTGGATGGTGGATAACAGATGATTACCAAAATGGATAGTAGAATTGGACGGTGGATGGTGGATGATCATCAAATTGAATGATGGATGATAGATGCTTTTTAAAATCGAAGAAACGACGTATTGGGTAGCAGGTAATTTTGGAAGAGGATTTGCAGAAGAAAAAAAACGGGTTGTAATCTCAAATAATCAGGGGTTTGCGTTGTTTCTATCATTGAATAAAGGGAATAAATATGTGAACATGTTTGCAACGTTTAGAGTTTGTGTTGATGGAGATCTGCGGGGTTTGAAGAAGAATAAAATTTTACAAAACAAACTCAATTAGATGAGAGGAAATAATTGATTGGAAGAACCGTAGATGAATTAGTAATTATGTCTCCAATTTCGATTTTTTATTTTAATAAGTTTTATTTAGTGATTGATTTGAATTACTTATAACCGGTTTAATTTGTCTCTTTAACAAAAAATTATTCATACTAATTAGAGGCTAAGATGATCATTTTATTAGAGTAAAATTACCATTTAGTAAAGAACTTAAAAACTACCCTATTAACAAATTATAAACTCAAAAACTACTCTATTTATTAATTTTTTCTAAAATCTACTGTCAGTGTTTAAACAAAAAATTGTTTCTGATAAAAAAAGTAAGGAGGTAGGGATAGTGGGAAATCTCTTATTTATTATTTGGGATCTTCTACTTATTATTTATTAGGTATCAAATTCTAGTTCAACATCGAATTGCTTATCATCTACAGATGATTTCTCTAAAAAATTCCTAAATTTTAAAATCTTTCATCAACGTAGAATTGCTTAATAAAAATTACAAATTTAAAATCTACGGGTTGAAATAGATAGGATGCTCTTTTAAAAAAAATTAAAAAACATCAATAGAAAAATGGAAGCTTTTCTCTGGGTTTCTTCAATCGGTATTGCCCAGTACTTCATTCCCGCTTAGAGTAGTTGTAGATTTAGGGTTTTTGATTATTGCCCTCGAATAGTTTTGGGAGTTTCTGGGTTTGAGAATAAACATCACTCTTTAATTGGAATTGATTTTGAGGTACTACCAATTCCTCTAAGAGACATTAAGCGTTATCTTCCTCTAAGAGTAAGACTGTATAGCTTCGGTTCTATTAGGAAACGCAGCATAATTAAGGAGACAAGCTGAGAAAGATGGAATTCGAGCATATATTAAGAAAACTAAGGCCATGTCCAACAAGGGGTTTTAGACAAGGGGTTTCAAACTATATGTATATATAAATATTAGTTAAATATAAGAGGGATTCTTGAAAGAGGAGAGAGAGTGCCTAAAATCTCTTATTTAAGAGTCTCTCTCTCCTCTTTTCACAATCTTCCTTCATATATTATTTATATTTTGTTTTATATATTATTTTGAAACCCCTCTTAGAAACCCTTGTTGGACATGCTCTAATGTTAGACATCGACTTAACTACAAGATTTCTTACAGCTACCGTTCTTGGTGTTCAATAAGGTTCTATCTTTATCCCCTGTTCTTCTTCCACTGTGTTCTCAAAAACTA
>OVAP01004022.1:0-15396 GCA_900406295.1 Aurinia saxatilis | reverse complement strand
CAGTGAGGTCACCATTACCGATATCATCGGGATCACCACCACCATTACCTCGCTCTCCACCACCACCACCACCACCACCACCACCACCATTACCTCCCTCTCCTCCTCCACCACCACCGCCGTCACCGTCATCAACACCAAAACCAACGAACGAAATAATATGTGCCGGAATCAAAAGAATGTGGTGGTCAATAACAGCACCATGCTCATATTCAATGGCATTCAGAGAACATGAGTTAGCGAGGTTGAGAAGGTGATTGAGCTTGGGTATGGTTAGACGGCAATGAAATTCCACAAATTGTTCCATGGTAAAAGCTGTTCACGGACAGATCCTAATGGAAACCAAGGATACAAAGATAGAATCTGTTTACCATTACTCATCTTAAAGTAACAATACCAATGAGGAGCCATTACAAGTCAGGAAGAATACCTGATGAGAACGGATCGTAGATAGCATATTAGGGTTTTTCACTGTCTCGCCTCAAACAAATCAGTTCTGGAGACAAAACCCAAAACTTAATTAAACTTCTTTGCATCGCCAATCTCAAATGTTCTTGGGAAAATCAACGAATAACAAAACCGAAAATTTTCATAACCAAACAGAAATAACCCTAATTTGGAAATCAAGAAAGACAATTGGGGGGGAATTCAAACCTTTCTTCTTCTCCACTAATCTTTTCTCCTTCTGTTCTACGGTATCGTGAAAAACCAAGCAGGTTTTTTGTGTGGCCCAGTAACAGATCCGCAGGAAGATTTCTTTCGAACCTCAGAGTCTGGATGCAGATCGCAGATAGGTTTTCACGACGTAAATCTCTCTGTACGAACAAAACCGAACTTGATTAAAGCCCTCACTTTTGCATCGCTAATCGAAGGATTTTTGGGAAAAACGAAAACGAAAAGTTCTTGTGTCGACATCAAGATTTAAGAAATAACACTAATGTTGACAATTTGTGGGGAAAGTTTCGAACCTTTTCGTTCTCGCCCCACCGATCTATTCTCCCTTTCTTCTTCGGTGTCGAGAGAAAGGACAGCTTGGGTAGAGAGATTTGGACGGCTAAGATTTAGTTTCGTCAAATACATATATAATAATGTTGGCCCATTTTTTTTTTTTTATGAAATTAGTTTTATTTTATTGTATTTGATTTTTTATTTTCGTCAACTGTAATTAGTTTTATTAATTGTAAAAGTTTTTTTTTTTGGTACAATATTTAATTTGATTGGATTTTTTTTTCACAAAAATTGGTCGACAAAACCCATCTATACTTTCCTATTGTTCCAAGTAACTACTTCGCTTGATGGTATCCTTTTTCAGTAAGCAATCTCGATCGTGATTTTCCGTTTGCTCTTCGAACCCTCTAAATTTCCAATGTATCTTACTTCCCGTTCTACTCATTTTGCTCAATTTCGCTATGGAACTAAAAGTTTGGTTAGTCATGCAATATCTCAGTTTGGGTTGCACTCAATTTCCACTGCAATTGAAGTTTAAAACCATCATGGAGATTTGTTAGGTGAAGAAGAAATTAAAGCAAATATCAGAGATCGTGTACGGGACTCACTAGCAGAAATCTGGTTCGTGTTAAGATGTCCACAAATCAAAAAGTCATATTTGTGTTTTATCTTGATTTATATCCGGATGAACCACATGTCCTCCTGAAGTTTCCTAAGCCATGAGAACACATAATGTTGATGTGAAGCTTACATTATATATATGTGTGTTAATACGAGTTTCCAAACATTATCATATTTTAAAGTCATAATATTAGGATCTGAAACATACCTCTTCAACATGAGGGGTTTGAAGTGGAGTAACAAAACATGGAAAACTAATTCCTCTCTGTGGCAAATTCAAAATTTTGAAGAATCCACTTTAAAAATTATAACACATCTTATAAAGCCTTATGAATATTTAAGAGGTCAAATTACCATAGTAGTTGTAACATTTCCCACTTCTAAGCACTCAAATTCAATGTTGTTGAGTACTCTCTGTGACCAAATAAACATAAGAACATATAAGAGGCAAAGTTATGACTCGTTCGTAAATCTAATTTATAAGATATGTTATAAATCCTTAGTCCCTCATTAACACGCGTAGAAGGAGCAATAGGCTGAGCAGGACCAACATTAACATGCGTAGGAGGAGCAATAGACTGAGCAGGACCAATAATACTCTCATTCTTGTCGATTTGTGTCACTGTCACCCACAACTCAACAATGTCAGTCCTAATATAAATAGGAGAAATGTCTTTTCTAGTTGAGACAAAGTTTGAAGATGAACCATAATTGATCCTTATGGTATTCACACAAGGATCAATTTCAAAATCTTCAAAAAATACATTAATCAACTTTTGGTAACTGATATTTTGATTTATTATGCTCGAGCATCACAACATGATACAAAAATAAATGATTTATAAAGCACTGCAAATATGGTACTAGTAAACATGATTTACAAAGAAATGCAATTAATACAAGTACAAAAGATATACGATTTTATACAATTTATTATAACCCATATAAAAACAATAATTGATTGAAGATTTAACAAGCCAAAGATGTTGCATTCTTATAAATATTTAGAAGAGAAAAACACAGTAACATATTATTATATTTACAAACAAGAATTTGATTTACGTATTATAAATATTTAGAATGACTCTTATAATTTTTTGAATGCCTCTTATAAAAATTATAAGCACAGAGATGCAAAACACTTAACATTTCAAAATCTTCTCTTATCAAATTGTTGCAAACAGTGATCTACTATACATTATCAAGCTAAAGACTACCCAAATGTTACAATCACATAAGGATTTTTTAGTCTTAATTTTTTTTTGAATGCTTCACTAAGATGCTAAACACGTAACATCTCAGTGTCTTCTCATATCAAATTTGTTGCAAACAGTGATCTACTATGAATTATCAAGCTAAATACTACCCAAATGTTACAATCACATAAGGATTTTTTTGTTCTCATAAATTTTAGAATGCCTCTTATAAAACTTTTAAACACTAAGATTTCAATGTCTTCTCATATCAAATTAGTTGCAAACACGGATTATCAAGCTAAAACCTACCCAAGTGTTACAATCACATAAGTATTTTTTACTCTTATAATTTTTAGAATGCCTCTTATAAAACTTATAAACACAAATCAAATTCTATGGATATGATTCGGTGAAGAATGAGAGATGGGATGGGATTTTTTTAATAAACGGACAGATGCAAAACACTTAAGATATCAATATCTTCTCATATTAAATCCCGTTGCAAACAATGATCTACTATAAATTATCAAGCTAAAGACTTCCCAAATGTTACAATCACCTAAGGATTTTTTACTTCATACACTTTAAAACACATTAGACACTATGTTATAAAGCTTAAAACACATCGATATAGAAGAGTATATGAGAAGAATTTGGAATCTGACATCTTGATCAGATGTATTGAAATTAGGTTGAAGAGATTATGTTGATTCTCTTGGATTCTCCTCTAATTGGCTCTTCTTTGATTCTAAGCAAACTCCCTCACCATTGATCGCCGTAAGAATCATAGCCATCACAATTGTAGCTATGAAAACTTCCAAAATCATCGTCGTCCTCAAATTGTAACTCCATCTTGTTGTCTTCTCCAAATCGTCATTGTCGAAGTCGAATCACATCCTCACAGTCGAAGTTCCAATCGCAGTTGTGGAAATAGCCGTCGTCGAAGTCAAATCAGAGTTCTTGCCGTCATTGAAGTGCCGTTGTGGAAAATCGCAGTAGATCCACAATATTCTCAGATTTTGATTCATGAAAAATCTGTTTCGGAGATAACGGTAAAGGGGCCAAAATGGTCAAAACTAGTGAATAATAAAATGGTAGTTTTGTACAAGATTTAAAAACTGTACGTTTTAAAAATTCTTCCTATGAAAATTGATGTAGCACATCCTCTTTGTAACTTTCCTTACAAGTTACTATGTTTTCATGCCTATTCTCTTTTATGTTATGTGTCCTTTTCTTAAACAGAACTTATGTTATCATTAGGGTTTATGGGATTTAGTCGGCTAGGTTTAGCTTATATAAAGCATTGAATTTGTCATTGAGAAACTTGGTTGCTTTTGATTTATAAAACAGAAGTTATTTTCACATAAAGTCTTGAATTTCCTCATTCTTTCGATGCATTGATACACAAGAAATCTTGAAACCAAGCTACGATTGAATACTCGAGATCCATTGATAATCAAGCTCTTCCATCGTACGATTACCCTGCATTAATTGGTATCAAAGCTAAAGAATCCTAATCATGCCACCAAAGAAAAATCTTCAGCATCAACTCGATGAACACATCCAAGAGTTTCGTGAGACCATGACTGCGTTTCAACGAGATTTTCATGAGACTTTGCAGATGATAATTGAGGTTGCGGTTCGAACCGTGATGCATGTGCAATAACAGCCTTTGGAGTGGGTGCATCAACGCCGTGAAAAGCCGATTTTTGAGGTGGACGACGAAGAAGACGACACCTCTACCGTCAATCAGTTTCCTCCACTTCACGAGCAGCAGTACCGTGACCAACAACGTGAACTCCATGTGGGCCAGCGGCTGAAAATAGAAGGTGGGAGTCGGGACTTAAGCTCGATTTAGCAGAATTTACTGGAGGCCTCCAACCCGATGAATTTTGCGATTGGCTCAACAAAACAGAGGAGCTGATGTAATTCAAACAAGTCCCCAACCATATGTGAGTGTCTCTAGCCGCGACGCAATTCCGAGGTCACACTTCGGCTTCGTTTGAAGAGATGCGTGCGCGGACAGGTAAAGAACGTTTCACCCCGTGGGAAAATTTGAAGAGATTGATGAAGAAAGCTTTTCTCGCTTACAATTACACTCGTACTCTGTATACAAAACTACATAACTTTTAGACAAGGAGCTTGTTCTGTGGATGATTACGCTTCAGCGTTTTTCTCCCTAATGGTGCGTAATGTCTTTACAGAGAATGAAGAACAGCAAGCTGTATTGATCGAACAACACATAAATACTTGATTTACTCAAATTTACCGTAAGAGCTAACTGCAAGAGCACAAGTAATTAGCTCTAGTATTTAGGGATCGGATCCACAAAGACTTTAAGTTGCACTATAATTTTAAGAATTAAAACTTCACTAAGCAGATTTAGTAAAGTTGACTAACGAATAACTATTAATTAAACAATAGAGAATATGTTTAAATCAATGAGACAAAAGTTAGGCCTTGGGTAATTCTTTGGGTAATCTGATATTCAAAGATAATATTAAGAGGATAATTAAGACTTGTCCTAAAACATGAATCACTAATGTAAAATCAACTAACTGTCGTTGTGAAGATTATATATGTCTAAATTCCAGAATAAAATATTTCTTTGCAAATTCTATAAATAAAGAGAAGCATTAATCATAAGTTCAATTGGTTCACAAAATCCCTGATAGGGATGATATTTTACCGCTTTTCGATATGAATTTTTGGTGTTTTTAACGAAGAAACTATTTGATTTGAAACATAAACCACTAGATTTCACATTTCTCTTTTTGCAAAGTGTTTTTGTGAAAATAATGCATTTTAGGTCACAAATGGGCATTTTCTTCCAGGTCCAACAAATCAACATCAGAAGTCCAGGCCCAGATGAAGAAGATGTTTATCTTGGATTGAAGTGAGGAGTTAGAAGAATCAAGCCACGTGAGTTAGCTGTCACATGGGCTTGGAACCAAGTCATTAGCCCTCAGGATTAAGAAGTTAAGCCCAAATCATTGAAGGTGTATCCAGAAGCCTGCATGAAATGAAGGCCCAGTCGACCGGAGGAGAGGCCCACCGCTCGATCAAGACCCATTATCTCAAGGAAGCTTCGAGAACAAATTCAGATAAAGACCGTTGCATTTTTGGAGATATCAGGATATGTTGGAGATAATCACAGAAGATACTAAATCTTCAGAAGACGCGTTTAAGATATCAATCGATCGATTAAAATAATGGCGACCGATCAATCGAGAGAGGATAAACACAAATATTTGGATTCCTATCTGAATCCTCTTCCTGATTCATCTCAGCCAACTACTCGACCATCTCACCTATAAATACAGACGACTGAAGCCAGAGAAAAACATTCACCACTTACAAAGCTTCCAGGCATCCAGGCTAAATAGTTTTCAGTTTCTCTTCATTGTTTTTTCATTTTATTGTTGCTTTGATCATTGCTTCAAGAACGAAGTTTGTAATCTCTGCACTCCAGAAAAGTTATTATGAACCCTCTTTTATAGTAAACAAATTTCATTATCATCATGCTCGCTCTTACTATGTTTGAGTAGTCTTTTAGTTAGGAATAGGGTTTTGCTAGGAGGAATCATGGTTTGGTAGATAGGCAATATGGTTGTGTAATGATTAGTTCATAGGCTTACTTTCATATCAGATCTTAATATAATCATAGGATAAACCTCCTACTAATACCCCACTTAGATTAAGAGATTCAGAACTTGATAGTGAAAGCTTTACTATTTATAGTTTAGTAGAATTTGATTTCTTGAACTTAATGCCTATATTAATTGGTTGATCAGCTCATAGGTTCTCTTTCTGAAAAAGATATATGTTACAGTTAACTCGAATACCAATTGTACTAGACTGGCTAAGCTTGACCATAAGTATAGTCAGTTAATAGTGATTTCAACTATATAGCCTATACTAGGATTTACATTAGTTAATACCCTGAATAATTCAAACCGTGATCCTCTGATGCATTGCCTGACTTCCTAACACCTTTTATTATTGATTTTTCACATTTTATTTGTTTTAAAAAATTTTAGGCATTGATCGATCGATCGCATAAACCGCAATCACATTGTCGATCGACCAAAACCACAAACCACCTCATTTTGCTGCTTAGCTCGAGTGAACTTGGATGTGCTACTGCGTACACTCTGGTCCCTGTGGATTCGACCCCTAAGTACTACTGTGAGACTTGTGCACTTGCAGGACATATTTTGGACGAAAACTAAATCACATCTGTCCCTAAACCAAATTTCTTTGCAAATAGGTATTTTTATTATCTAAAATAATTCCAGCAATTAATTATGCTTTCTCATCAATTAATTAACCTATAGTCTAAATTTCAGGTGATCAATCAAGAATTAAACACAAATTTAGATGAAAAACTATGTATAATTTCTCTAACTATTATCCTATATATCCATCATAAACCCAAGAATTACCCTAAGCCTAACAAGCAAACTACTCACACATATTAATTGAAGGGAGTTTAATCACATATACCCATTTTTCATACCCACATTCATTCCTTTTAATCACTTTCCCTGGTAAGAAGTCTAAAATACATCTATTTAAATATTAACTATTTATGGGATTTTAGGGTTTAGATTCTATGGTTTAGGGTTTAAAACCCCCAAACTCTAAAATCTTAAACCCCAAAAAGTCTTTCCACCACTAATAAACCATAACCCCCTAAAATATAAACCATAAATCCTAACAATTAAACCTTACTGGTTATTAAAAAGTAAACCCTAAATTTATAAGGGTTTAACCCTAAATCTTAAACCCTAAGTAAATCATAAGCTCCATAATTTTAGTAAACCCTAAATCCTAAAATCCTAAACCCTAACAAATATATCATTTATAATAAAAAATAGTTTTGGTAAATGAATGGTATAATTGTATTAAAATAAAAACGGGTGGGTATATGTGATTAAAAAAATGTGGTGGGTATATGTGGTTAATGGGTATGGAATAGTGGGTATAGTTGTGTTTATCTCTTAATTGAAACAATCAACATGATTAAAGAAGTATGCATGAAAAGAGAATTCCAATAAAATAAAATTAAAAGGGTTCATAAATTCTTCTCTAATTGGCCTAAATTTTTTGGAACAATCTTCTTGCTTAAGTCTTAAAATAATTTAAGATATATGAAAATTAAACCTAAAAACAAATATTTATACAGCCGAAACACGTTTTGGGTCTTTTGGTAATTTTCCATAAGTTTCTGGGTAAATCTGTGATTTTCCATTTTCTTATGGCCAACTGTGAATACGCCATGGGTGTCGATCGACACCCCTTGTAAATTCTTCCATTTTTGTTTCTCTACGAATTTCTCTAAGTTGGCTTCATTCCATTTGATCCCTTTTGCTCCATAACCCTTCTTGAATGCTCCAAATTCACCAAATGTGTACTTTAAACTGTTAGTACTAAAAAGCCTAGAAAAACACCTAAAAGACTCGATAAAACACTTTATATCATGGTAAAAACCATAAAATCCACGATATACCAACTCCTCCAGACTTAGCATTTGCTTGCCCCCAAACAAGCTTTAAACAAAGTTGTGAAAGAAGTTTGAAAACAACTGAATTCACCTTCCCTTCAAGCCCGGCACCACTAAGTCATCTCATAAGCCACAATATACAAAACCAGTCCAAACCAGACGACCATGTACTACTCCTTAGACTTCCTTAGTATTCCAAATTCGAACCTACGGTCTAGTTATAAAGTCGATGCCATTATCATAGCTTGTCTCTTGTTTTGATCACAATGCCTTCAAAAATTCTAGAATCCTTTCCCATACAATGGTTGACAAACCCAAACTTGAACAAACATATTCCTACTCTCCCCTAGACTTGAGTAGCACTATCGTTTGGTTGTGGATCATTGAAATTTTTAGTCTCTAGCATGCACCTTCATTTATTTAAAATATAGATACCATCATCGGAAAAGCCATTTCATAGGCGACCATAGTATTTTACCTAATTGAATTGTAAATGTATTGTGAAGTCACTTTTTGTAAAGGGAGAGTAAGAAATGTTTTCTCTTACTTGTTGAATCTGGCTAGCATGAATGGAAAAATCAAATCCTAGAGAATTGATAACATTGAAGAGATGCAATAAGCTCAAACCGTTCAGATCTTCATAATTAGTCATGGATGTCTTTGTACTACTAACTGGCCTTTGAATTTTTCATTAGTCTGATCTGAAATTTCTTCTACAAATTTGGTCACTAAAAAGAAAAACTTAATGCAATAAACCGAAGGAAAAGATCATAATCCGACAATTTTGACTTGATAAAACAAAATTTTTAAAAACTTTTGGACCAAAAATAGAGACAAAGACAAATACATCAGTATTTCCCTCCCCAAGACTTAAACAACACTGTTCCAGTGTGCTAAAATCTTGAGGCGAAAAAAGAATGAAAATATTAATCGAAATGAGTCAAAATTCAAAACCACTTACCTGATTTTGCAAGGGTGTGGATCGACACTCAAGAGGGTTTCGATCAACACCAGGACTTCACTCGAGTTGTCTCACGATGAGTGTCGAACGAGCTGGTCGACACAACATCAGTGTTAGTCGAAACTTTTTCCCACTGGCCACAAAATCTTTTTTTGTTTTTTTTGTTTTTGTTGTAAAATTCGTAATAAATATAGAAATAGTATAAAAATCACAAAACGAAATAGAAAAACCTGGCCGAATTTATAAAATTAGCATTAACTTTTTAAAAAAACATAAATATTTTTAAAATTCTAAAACACTTAAAAATAATAAGATAAATAGTAGAAAACTCACAAGTGGGTTACCTCCCACCAAGCGCTTATTTTAAGTCATTAGCTTGACTATTGTGCACAAGATGTTAATCATGAGAATCGAGTGATTGAGCCAATCTCCTGTTGAATGACTAGATAAGCAATTGTTCGGTTCAACTTAGAGACTGACACGTTGGTTGGCTTACAGTGAAAGAGTCGATGTCAAGGAAGTTGTGACAAGGTACGTCTTGAACTGGTAGGATGGTTAAGAACAGCTAGACATAGGTTTACCTAGTCTAGGGAACAAATGAATGACTGCCTAGTCTAGGGAATCAATGGATTACTAGAACGGCATGATTGAGTTAGGTGAATATCGATGATTGTGTTGGTACTGTTTGGATCAAAGGGGTGATTTCCAATCGTTTGAACTGTACTGATAGCTCTTATGAGCTGATACTGTTCTAATGCCGATGTGCTAAGCGATTCATCGAGGGTATGAGATTTGGGTAACACGCTTGGGAGTCGAGTGTTCTTGCCAAGGCTTACAGAATCAAGCGGAATGCTTGATAATCCAGTTAGACATGCAGATCAGGAAGACTGGCTCATTTGAGCATTGATACTGATTGTAAGGTCTAATGAGACCGGATGACTGCATCACTACGTGTACTGGTCAAAGGGGCGGGTTGTTGAGTGACTATGTAACGGTTATTTAAGTTTTGGCTAGTGGCTAGTTAAACTGCAAGGAATGAGAAAAATGACTAGTGGAATGTATGGACTGAACTGGCTAAGTAGCGTATCGGTAGTAATATCCGGGTATTGGTAGTATTGGCCGAGGGGGGGAGGGGGTATTAAAAGTTGGTATCAGAGCAATTACGGTTCTAGGATAGTGATGAAACTGTTTAGGTTTGAATGGGAATGTGATTGTCGAGTTATTGCTTTGGCATAACTCTAGCTGTGGAACCGAAATGTTGGATTTCTTGTGTTTAGGATGTGGTGATGCATCCCAACGCACATCTTATTCTGAAACATGCAGTTGGCATGAGATGTTAAGGTGGATACGATGTCATGGTACATCCTATTGCATAATTTGTTTGTTGTTATGTGCTTTGTGCACAGCACATAACAACAAACAAATTGTAAAATGTCTTGGGCACGGACTGTAAAGTGCCTTGAGCACGGACTGTAAAATGTCTTGGGCATGGACCGTAAAGTGCTTCAGGCACGGACTGTAAAGTGCTTCGGGCACTGACTGTAAAGTGCTTCCTGTAAAGTGCTTCAGGCACGGAAATGTAAAGTGCATGTGACACGGAAATGTAAAAGTCCATGTCACACGAAAATGTCAAGTGCATGTGGCACGGAAATGTGAAGTGCACGTGGCACGGAAATGTGAAGTGTATGTGGCACGAAAAATGTCAAGTGTGTGTGGCAGGAACTGATAAGTGCTTGTGGCACGAAAATGTTAAAGGTCTTAGCATCATGGTTTGGATGTGTAAGAGGCTAGGAATGGTTAAGTGAGAAACTTGCTGTCTGGTCGGTAGGATGTGATAGTGCATCTTATCACAACTGTTATTCTGTTAACATGCTTTGGCATGGACTCTATGGGTCTTAACATTCTTTGGCGAATAGGTAAGAACCTTAGTGATGGGTAGTGCGATAGCCCATGTACTGTTTTCTGTAACATGTTTGTGGCATGGTGAAGGTCTTAGCATTCTGGGACGAATGCGTAAGAACTTTACTGATGGGTGGTGCGGCTACCCATGTAATGTGTTTTTCAGTTGCAATGTATGTTTGTCAGCTGAATGTTTTTGAGAAAGTGGTTTCCAGAAGGAACCAAGGATAAACTTCGGTCTAGAAAAAGGAGCATGTGGTCAACTGAAGTGCACAATTGGATCACCTCGTAACATCTCTTCTTAGCTGAAGAGATGAACATGAATGAGAATCTGATCAACACTAAGAAAGATGGTAACTTGGTTACGAACTGGTATGGAATGAAATGGAGATTGTCACCAAGAAGGGGTGTGGTTCGAGATGGAAACTAGGGAAACTGTTTGAAGTGTTTGGAAGGAGCACTTGAATAAGTTGTGATAATCTACACTTATGGAATTCTAGTTTACTTAAGGTTTCCAGAAGAACATAATGTGGTTTGACTAAAGTCTTGGAAAGACCAAGGAAACTGACTTTATTTACGAAGCTCGGTAGAGCAGCTTTGGTAAAAGGGAAATGAAAACAGGAAACTCTCGTGGAAGACTAGGAAAATTGGACTAGTTCGCCAAGTTCGGTAGTTTAACTTGGGTGAAGGTAAAAAGGGGGATTAGGGAGTCTCGAAAAGAATAAGTGAATAGGAACTAATTGCCAAGTCTCGGGAGTGGAGTGGCGTCAGACAAAAAGAAGTGTCTGTTAATCCAAACAGTTCAAGGCAATCGAAGATTGGCCAAGGACTGAGAATGCAATGGAGATAAAAATTTTTTTTGGAATTGGATGGTTAAGGAACCGTGAGCATGGCATGGCCGATGGCTCGACAAACTGGAAAGGGCACAAAGTTTGTGTGGATGGTGAACTGTGTAAAGAGTTTCTCTAAGCTAGGAAATGCTTAGGAGTACTCGTGCTGGTTAACTGAAACAGAATGATTCTGTTATGGTTGCATAGATACATCGAGAGAGAGGCTCGGATGTGTTCTGATGCAGCAAAGCAAGTAAGGGAGTGTCTTTGTAATTATGGAAAACTAAAAAGGAGTTTCCGAAACCTGGTTTCCAGAATAGGATTTAAGGATTGTTTATCATTCAGGTGAATGGTGACGTAATCTGCTTACGGATGCTTTAAGCAGAATGTGAGTTGTTGTAGTGACTTGGTTACGGATGAACGTGTACTGGTCAAAGGGGAGGTTGGTTGAGTGACTATGTAACAGAGTGATCATTTTATTGAATGGTACTGCGAGCTTGTCCATGGGACAAAGTGGAATTGATATGGATGGATAGGTTAATGGTTGTTTAAATTTCGGCTAGTGACTAGTTAAACTGCTACGAATGAGAAAAATGACTAGTGGAATGTATGGACTTAACTGGCTACGTAGTGTAGCAGTAGTAATATCCGGGTATTGGTAGGATTGGCCAGGCGGGGTATTACACTGATCCTCACAAGGTTCTCCAAATTGATAAATCTCAAGGGAAAAGTTTACCCCATTCACAACATCATAAACCATCAGTCTAACCAGTGCGCCGATCCAATTGCCCAAGTGACTCCCAACAAGATAACCAAATCTACCAAATCTCTTCTCCCCCACATACCCTCCTGCATAAGCATCAACCAAAGTTGCAGAGCCACGCAAGAAACCCTTCAGTTAATGTCCCTCCAAAGTAGAGCGCTTCAAAGAAATACCATCCAGATGCCACTATAGGTCCTATGATCCGTTTAGCTTGCTGTGTGGCCAGTTTAGCCACTTTTTCACCAGCTCTCTGCACGTCTTTGGCTGCTTCGTTTACGGCCATGCCATTTACTAGTGCTTCATGCAAGGCTTTCTCAATTGCGATGTTACGTTCTTTCTCGACGTGAAATGATCTTTTGTTGTAGAAATAGAGCTTTACTCCTTCTTAGACTGCACAAGCTACAATTCCTGAACTCATATCAAAGCAATTCAAGAATGTTAATTGTCCACTCTTTGATGCAGCTTCTTGTTCAACAAGTTCCCGACATTTTGTCAGCTGTATAACATAAGAAAAAAAATAAAAAATAAATAACAGATATTCAGACATCCCATGGTGCTAAATCCGAAATTTAGGCGAACAACCACAACGCTAAAGCATATTTGACAGAACAAAAAAGGTTCAACCCCACAATTTTGTAAACAACAGAGAATCGATAATAAACGAATTATGGAATGACCACAAAACACAACAAACTAAACATTTTAACTAATGTGAGAAACCGGTGGCGGTTGTTGGAACTTGGAACCAAGATAAAGCAGCAGATCATTATATGCAGGAAACTGAAACAGGATTGTGCAACAACAGGTGCCTACTCAATAAAATGAGACACAGAGGTTCCGAGATTTAAGCAACAAAATGAGGAAAGGGCCCTCTAGATTTGAACATTTTCCCAGGCATAAATCAAGTTGACCAAATACTATTAAATATAAGGTTTTTTTTTAATATATGCTTTTTTAACTGAATAATATTAAATATGGTAACATAATTACGATTCTCCTATATAAATGGAATATTTACTAACCAAATATATTCTCAAATATACATAGAGTGTCCACATATATTATATATTACATGTGAATATACATCATGTATATTAGCAATTATTTACTTCATGTATAAGCATGTGGACATATTAGATTAACAATTAACAGTTATTTTAATATTTATGAAATTAATAGGCCCAAATAAAAATAATTAGCAATTATATTCACAAAAATAGAAATAAATCAATGGTAAAGTTAAGTGAATATTTAAAAGACATGTGGTATATGTTAAAGTTATTATTGACAGTATGCCACATATGATTTCTTATTTCACAAATGTATCTTATATAATATTTTAGAATATCCACACTAAAATAGTTCTGAAAAAAACTGCCACAAAAGCACCTAAAATGGTGCCATATTTCCCCTTTTTTTTTATTCTTTTTTTTTTAATTCTCTCCCTCTCACCAATTACCCTAATAGCCCAGACAGAAAACAAAACAAAACCAAACACGCATCCATAACACGAATTACAATAATTCTTTTAAATTATGTTTTCACTAAAATTATGTTTTTATAGTAATTCCTTAAAATGAAAACTGTAATTGGTAAAATTAATTCTAGTGTAAATAATTCATATCAAATGATCTTCAGATCTATTAATTGAAAATATGTAATTTATATGTTCTATATGTTTTTACTACAATTTCAAAGTTTTTCATATAAAACATATGAGAATAACCATTTTTTCTTAGTATATATATATTTTTTTTTTGCAATAGCTTATAAACATGAAATAAAAGAGTGAGTGAATGCATGCCATGCCAAATACATTAAATTCTTAGATGGTTTAAATTTGGTCAAAATTAGATTAAAAGGAGCCATTTCGTAAATCCAATATTACATATTTTTTCAAACACCATTAAGATATAAATCATTCTTACTTAAAAAAGAAAACATATAGGCACCGCAAAAGTGTTTAAAAGAAATAATTATTAAACACTTTTTATTTAAATTATTCATCTCTACCTTCAAAATCTAATTCTTTCAAACGCTATCACTAGACTGATTAAATTTAAATTTGTTCTCACATCTTCAAAATAATACAATATCTTTGTTCACTATAATGTGTAACAAACACTATATTTGGAACGAATGATACAATATATTCTGAACTTTTTAAATCCGAATTCCATTTAATACATCAACACTATATATCAAATTTGTTAGTAAAAATGAGTATGAGTCTAACACAAACATTAGCTTAAATGATATAAATACAAATAATAAATAATCTTTCTCAAAGTTATACTTTTACAGAGAATTATAAGAGAAAACATAATTTATATCTTTATATATATATAGGGAAAATCGCATAAAAAACCTCAAAACTACAATTTACTAGCACTTTAAACCTCGAGGGAGTTTCACTAGCACTTTAAACCTCCAAACTAAGAATTTTATCACAAAAAACCACCAACCTTGAATTTGTGTGCAAACGGGCATAAATTGACCGAAACAGTAAATCTGGTACCGCAACTCACTAAACATCGTTAAATGTCTGTCTATTAATTAAAAATATATATTATTATGTTATTCTCTAAAAAAACACATGTTTTCTTAATAAAACATATAAACCAGAAAATTCCTAAATCAATTAAGAATATAGGGTTTTGGTTTTACGGAGA
>OVAP01004021.1:0-15398 GCA_900406295.1 Aurinia saxatilis | reverse complement strand
TCTCACAAACACACTCAAATACTTCCGCTTACATGTTATAAAATCCAACAGTTCATGTCTCAAGAAATAGGATTCAAAGATCCAACCACGAGGATGCAGAATCGATCGACTGCCTCTACAGCATTCGATTGATCAATTGTAGTTCATAAACTTCATTTCACAGTGGAGAGCCAGAGGCCACTGATTCGAATCAACTAGTGATCCAGGGGAATGGTGCGCGCTTCAACACTAATTAAAAGAGAGTAAAAAATTAGGAGAATCACACTGTGATTCGATTGATTGATGGCTGTGTCAATCGATAAAGACTCAGAATGATGAACACTTCCTCAATTCAACACAACAGATGATGATATACTGATGTCGCCAGGTAAAAATCTTCTCCTATTCCCTGTAAAGTCCTTTCAATTCCAATAATACAAAGAAGATCATTTGATACACTCGAAGACGACGAGGTAAAATCCATCTTCCATTTATATTTCAATCCATTTCAATTCCCATTTTTCTCTCACAGCTTGTCAACATCGGGGACGATGTTATTCAAGTCTGGGGGGTATTCCTCGTTATCTAACTTGTTTGTTTCTTTTGACGCACTTTTTTCACCCATTTTAAAAAAATATTATCGAGTCAAAAGTGTTTTATTGAGTCAACCCAGGTCTGGAATAAGGACTTTACTCACAGCTGGATTGTGCGGCCTCGTGACCATCTTTACAAGACTGCCCCGAGGCACTTGTTTCAGAAACTCCATACTCAAGCTTCCCAGCACATCTTGGTTTGCACATACTTTAATGAATTTGATTGTGACTCTATTCTATTTGAACCTAAACCGGACTATAAATCTTTCTTGCTGGAGTTTTTAGACTAGAAAAAAAAAATCCATTCAGGACTTCTTATACACTTTACCACTCTCTTGCTGATCATGAATGGTCAACTTACCTTGAGTTGATACCACACCCATAAACCGAACCTCTTTTCAACCCCATGCAGTCTCTTTTCTTTTCTTGTCTTATATGCAGTATGTGTAAAACGGCTGGAGAGATGAGACCAACACAGTTTTTCAATCACTCGTGAAAACTGGCGAAAAAGCATGCTACGATCTTAATACATGCATGGAGATTCAAAGAGATGGTTTCAAGACTGATTTCCCTGGTAATACTTCTTCAAAATTAAGGTAAAATTCGTGCCTTGCTATATATGGTGAAAGCTTTTGAAAAAAAAAATCAAAGCTTATGATCCATACTTGTTTTGCAAAAAGGCCAGGGAATCAGGGATCAAAGATGGAGTAAGGTGGAAAACATTTAAAGGAGTATGAGGATGTTCAAGAAGACTTCAGATTCACTTAAAAGAATCTAAGTCTGGGGGAGGAACGAGCCAAGCTAAGAAGAGAGTGATTGGGGAACTGTGCCATCAAACCGTCCGATCTCTCTGTCGTTTTTGCAAACATATCACATTTCTCTTTAGTACTGTAACCCCTAAACATATTAGCCCCACCTCTAAATATTAGCCTCCTCTCATTACACACCTAGCCTATTTTACCTAGCTAATACTCTCCAGTAAGAAAGCTCACGCAATGATTAATGAATGTAGAGAGTCAGATTTTGGTGCAGTTAGGGTATTTGTAGGTTGAGATTCCTGTTGGACCAGTTGGGAGAGTTGTGGTGGGAGTATGAGATGAGAAATTTTGGCAGGATTGTCGAGAAGACCATCACGAAGTTGCATCCTCTAAGTTGTGGTATATGTAAGCAAGTTCCTAACTTTTCAAACTTATTTTCCATTTTTAGCATATTGTTTGTTCGAGAACGAACAAAGATAAGTCTGGGGGACTTGATAGGGATGATATTTTACCGCTTTTTGATATGCTTTTTTGGGCTTTTTATGAAGAAACTACTTGTTTTGAAACAAAACCACTGAATTTCACATTTCTCTGTTTGCAAAGTGTTTTTGTGAAAGCATTTTAGGTCACAACCGGGCATTTTCTACCAAGTCTAACAAATCAACATCAGAAGTCCAGGCCCAGATGAAGGAGATGTTTATTTTGGAATTAAGTGAGGAGTTAGGACAATCAAGCCACGTGAGTTAGCTGTCACATGGGCTTGGAATCAAGTCACTAGCCCCCAGGGGTAAGAAGTTAAGCTCAAATCATTGAAGGTGTATCCAGAAGCCCGTATGAAATGAAGGCACAGTCGACTTGAGGAGAGGCCCACCGATCGATCAAGGCCTATTAATTCAAGGAAGCTTTAAAAACTAATTCAGATAAAGACCGTTGCATTTGGGGAGATATCAGTATATATTGGAGATAATCACTGAAGATATTGAATCTCCAGAAGACGCGTTTTGGATATCAGTCGATCGATTATTATATTGGCGATCGATCGATCAGAGCCGGATAGACACAAATATTTGAATCTCAATCCAAATCTCTTCCTTATTTATCTCGGCCAACAGCTCGACTCTCTTCCCTATAAATACAGACGACTGAAGCCAGAGAGAAACACCACCATTCACAAAGCTTCCAGGCATCCATGCTAAATAATTTTCAGTGTCTTTTCTTTGTTTCTTCACTTTTATGTTGCTTTGATCATTGCTTCAAGGACGAAGTTTGTAATCTCTGCACTCTATAGAAGCTATTCTGAACCTTTTTTTATAATAAGCAATTTGCATTGTCATCATGTTTACTTTTACCATGTTTGAGTAATCTTTTAGTTAGGAATAAGGTTTTGCTATGAGGAATCATGGTTTGGTAGATAGGCAATAGGGCTGTGTAATTGTTAGTTTATAAGCTTACTTTCATATCAGATCTTAATATAATCATAGGATAGATCTGCTACTAATACACAACTTAGAGTAAGAGATCCAAAACTTGATAGTGAAAGCTTTACTATTATAGTTTAGTAGAATTTAATTTCTTGAACTTAATGCCTAGTTGGTTGATCAGTCCGTAGGTTCTCTTTCTGAAAAGATATATGTTAAAATTAACTCGGATACCAATTGAACTAGACTGGCTAAGCCTGGCCATAAGGGTAGCCAGTTAGTAGTGATTTCAACTATATAACTTAAACTAGGATATTTACACTAGCTATTACCCTGAATAATTCAAACTGTGATCCTCTGATGCATTGCCTAACTTCCTAACACTTTTGATATATGAATCTTCTCACGTTTTATTTTGTTTTAGCATTTACATGCACTAATCGATCGACCGCATCATCTGCAATAGACCGAAAGGCGCTCTCATCGATCGATCAGTTCACACTGTTGATCGACCAAAACCAAAACCATTTCATTTGTTGCTTAGCTCGAGTGAACTTGGACGTGCTACTGCGTACACTCTGCTCTCTGTGTTTTTGACCCTTAAGTACTACTGCGAGACCTATGCGCTTGCAGGACCTATTTTTGGCAAAAACTAAATCCTCATCACTTGGTGATGGAAAAATAATCAACCACATAATAGACTCAAAGATATACATTCCATAAGATTTGTTGATACCAGATTGTGGAAATCCTAGTATTGCTCGGATATTTTACGGAAATAAATTAAAATCGCCAAAATATTTGAATTATTACAAAGATCAAACAATACTTTACCTTACAAATGACAAAGTGGATAAGGTATACAATATTACGAAGTACCTCTTTGATTTATTTATATTTTATTATATTATAAAATTGTCATCATTAGCTTATTGCAGCTCATTTTATCTATAAACTTGAATACCTGTTTTTTTTTTTTTATTCATCTGATTTTCAAATATCAAAAGTTCATCACAAAAGTATGACATAAAACTGTAAAAAGACATTATTCTCTAGTTAGTATCACTATCCTAAATAAGGACATCTAGATACTTCGTGTAATGTCTAGTTGTAGTCGATCATGAAGCCATGCCGGTCCACCCAAAGCCAAGTACAATTGGAACCTTCCTTCTCTTGTAACACTACTCGCAATAGCTCTGGTCACCCCATTTGCTGCGGGCTTAACCAATTCAAAGTTAACCGACTGAAAAGAAGATAGTAAAGCTGAGATACTTGATAGCAGAAATTTATATTTTGGCCAATCCAAAGGTTTCTGAATAGCCTCTATAGCCGAACTGCAATCGGCTGAGATAATAATGTCCTGATAATAAAGGTCTCTTAAACTTTGTAGAGTCCATCCTATGCATCATAACTCCGCTGTGATTCTATTGTGTGGTTTTGTAAAAGCATCCTGAGCATGAGCCAAAGCCAATCCTTGATGATCTCGAACTATCCATGCACCACCTACCATCCATCTGTCATTTGTCCAATGCGCATTATTATTGCATTTAATCGTACCTTGTGGAGGGAAAGACCAGTGAACCTCTCCTTTCAACGTAGCATTGTTTCGAACCAACTCCTGTTCTGGTTGAGAAACCGCAAACCAAACATTTGCAAGCTCAAAAGTTTCTTGAACTAGTACCGATATATCCCTGAATGTGTTTCCATACAAGATCTGATTACGATTCTTCCAAATGATCCATAAGAACTAAGGCAAGGCACGTCGTCTCTCTTCCATTACAGCTACATTCTCCATAGTATCAAATACTAAATGTATATTCTCCTCAAATGTGGAACCAAAGTCTAACGTATCTGGAAAAACTTGTGCTAAATCCCAAATATTGCAGGCCATAGTGCAACCAAACAACACATGGTTGATTGTTTCCGGAGAAGTTTTACAGATTTGGCATAGGGGATCATTTGTCATACCACGAGTAATTAACCGAGTCGCAACCGCAAGCCCTTGCGATATGCATCGCCATAAAAACAAACGAATCTTCGGCTCTGTTTTTAAACTCCATACTCGTTGTTTAAGCCTAACACGGATGTGGGACATTTCATCCATGTTGTGCGCCATCTGTTGTTGCTGTGAGACCAACCAAACCCCACTCTTCACTGTATAAGCACCTGAAGTTGAAAACGCCCATACATATCGATCGTTCAAAGAGCTTGGCGTTATGCTCTGTATTCGTTCGATGTCTGGAGGTAGGAAAAGCTCTCCAAGCTTCTCCATGTTCCAGGTTCCATTTTCAGAGATGAGTGAACTAACCTTTAAACCAAGATTCATCATTGATTCTCGATGATACGGTTGACGAGGGTAACCATCCATAATCCATTTCTCCATCCATATACGTGTACTTCTACCATTACCGATGGACATAATAAGACCCTTAGATAACAATTCTTGAATGCCTGTTAACATCTCTTAATTTATAAATCAGTATTAAGAGCTCTCCATTTTTCTAATACTCGAGCAACATAGTTATTATATTCCTCTCAATGCAACATATACTCCAACTAAATTATTCGACAAAAATCCAAATTAGTTATGGCTAAACTTTTTGGTTTTATCGATATTCTTAAAAATTCACAAACATTACAAAAAAAACTATCATGCTTTTCTTTTTCCATTTCCAAAAAATTTCTGAAAATTACAATAATTCATTGAAATTTAACGTGGGTATTTCTTTAATGTGTCTTCACAACATTGATCTAAAACGTGGATTGTGTAATGAAACTAAAATTATTGTTACACAAACGCATGTCACGTCATTGAAAGTATCATCATAATCGAAAACAAGAAAATGGTTGTTCACAAGGTTTTAATAGCTAAGATGTATTTGAATCTTGGGGATACTAAGTTCCATTTTTGAATGCGTCACATGCACATTCCTTTAGCTTTGCAATAACGAGCAACAAAGACCAAGGTCAATCGCTAGAAAATGTCGGATTATATTTACCAAGGTATATTTTCTCTCATAGATAATTTTACAATATCGAATGTTTAGTCTATATTCAGGGTAAAAAATCTCATATAGACAAAGACAAAAATGTATAAAAGGAGAAGAGGAATATGATGTGCATTCGGGTTTTCCTGAATTTGTTTAGCTTTCCAAATTTATAATTTTGTACTATATTATCTTCATCAAATAATGTACGATACAATTGGATTTTATAATGTATGATACACAACCAAAAAACTAGTATTAAATATATGCATATTTGTCTAATCATAACATTTTTATGATTTGTGTGAAATTAGTTAAGATAACACTTGTTATGACACATATGAATATATATTTGTATGAAATCAATATATCTTAAAAATTTTACTATTTTAATTAAAGCTGAATTCATACAAAATTGGTACTGTGTGCTGCCAATGATTTTATTAAAAAATACATCATTTAATACAATAAGATGTAAAAATGTATTTGTAATGTTGGCGTCAATCGTAAAAAAAAAGAATTGTAAAACGAATAAAAACAATGAACAAAAAAACAAACAAGGTTCGAACCTTGTGCGGGCTTCAAATGTCTTTTCTTTTAAATTACACAATTTAAGGAAAACATAACTCTATAATACTATATCAGACAAATTAAAAAAATAAAACATAACTCTCTAATATTATAATTCACAAACACATCATACAAATTAAAAAAGTACGGAATTATGATATGTTATTATTAAATCATAATTCCATACTTTTTTAATTTGTATGATGTGTTTGTGAATAATAATATATGATGAATCTGATACCAAGTGTAAATAAGTGTTACAAAATATTATTGTACTAAATGTATCATAATTCAAAAGTCTAAAGTAAAAAAAAAAACTCAATCATATTTGAAGATTTCTTGATAAAACAAAAAAACGTAAGATATCAAATCTTTAATTAATAATAATAAAATATTCAACATATGTATTAGAAAAATGATCGGTCCGTGTCATTTTATTTTGCCCCTTGTGCCCATGTCAGGGAACAAGGGGATGTGAAGTAAAAAAATACATCCACCATCAACTAAATCACATTATGTTTTTAAGACTTTTGATTTATTTTAATCTATAGTGCTTTAAAGGTATCCAAATATTACTTCAATTTTAAAAAAAACTAGAAAAATCATCGTGTATAATTGGTCTTTCGAAATTGTTTTGATGTCATCGTGTATAATCATCGCAAACACTGCGAGATCAACAATCAAAACATTTATCGAAAGTGTCTAAATATTAAATCCTATATGGCTCGAATTATCATTTATGAACAACTAACAGAATAACCGACCAAGACATGTCTTTAAAATGTTTAAACTATACATTCAAGCGGCAAGATTTCTCATTATGTACAAATTATAGCATTACTTGAAGTGAATAGCCAAATCTGCTGGTGTACACTCGTTGTTCTTGAGCTTCTCCTCTACAGTAGTTTCGATATAACTCAAGATTCCACTGAAGGATACATCCATACCTTTAACAGCATACAAAAGATCGATAAAGTTTTCTCCTTTCTTAGCAAGCTAGACGAAAAAACAAAAGATAAGCCGAACATTTGGTTGAATGTCGACAACACAAGTTTAAAAATCTGAACAGATTCAAAATTACCTGCTCAATGTTATAACCGGGACTTGGATCATTAGACAACTTCAAGACTCTAGCAAACCGATCCAAACAATTGCCAACAGCAATATCAATACTCTCATCGAATATCCGGTATCTACCTTCACTACGAGCAATCGCTTGAGTGTTCCCACCACTGACATACAAAACAACATGGTCATCAGCTCCGGTAACTATTCTTCCCATCTCAATATGAGCCACGCAATGATTCACTGCGACAATTGGCTTTTTCCAAAGCTGTGACAATACCCTTACAACAATAGCTGAGACCTGCAAAGGTACTCCCATCTCAGGACCTTTAGTGTTGCATATACAATCGACAGAAGTTACGTGGGAAGTTTCAAGAGCTGATTTGATTAAAGGAAGAACATGGTCAAGATGATGATGTGCAGTCTCTCTAGGAAGAAAACCATGGCCAAGCGGTGTTATATATGTATGCCGAGGATTCGCTAAGATTGTAACGTCAAGTGTGACAATCCCAACAACAATCTTGTTAGATGATCCTTCGAAACCAATTGCTATCTTTCTATTCATCCCTTTGATCGAAACAGAAAACTCTCTGTACACAAAACAATAAAACAGAATTAGATGAAGGAAAAACCCAATAAAAATTATATGCATGAACAAAAATAGGTGTATGCTCAGATACTCAATTCTAAATCTCCTCCGTTGTGTCTTTGATTGTCTTTAGAACACTGAACTTGCGTATGTCTTCTTACATGATATCAGTTGCTCGAATGTTCTTGCGCAATAAATCCAACCTAAGATCCAAATAATCAACAATCACACCAAATCAAAGACGAATTTCACAACTCGTAAACTTTTAAAGTTCCATTCCAAAAAAATCCCCAAAATCCAAAAAGTTCATCAAAATACCGACTAAAAACCTCGCAATTTCAGAAATTTCAACACAAATGAAAAATCCAGAATTATGGTAAGGTTTCTTTAATCAGAGATGCAGTTAAAGAGAACCAAAGAATTTGCATCGCCAAGGAAGATGGATCGTGATGAAAATCACTATTATCTCCAAAAAATTATTTAAGCTAAATTTTCCTTATTAATTATTTTGTAAAATCATTTACAAAGTCCACGTCATAGTTTCTTAACCATAATCACTTAAGTTACTTCTCTATTAATATATTGTAGGATAAGGATACAAATCCAGTTTTCGAAAATAAAATGTTTGTTAATTGAAGTATCCGCCAATAGCTCATGTTTTCTTACTTCAGAGCTGATATGGCATTATCATACTTTTTTGCCGTTAGTTTCTCTTTTAATCAATTTAGTAATACTAATATTAAAGTAAAGGTTAAAGAGAGTATACAAGAGTAACCAATTTAAAATTGAGTTAATTAGTGCAGTACCCATGAATTGGAAAAATATTAGGGAACAAGTAAAACATGTGTTTTCTTTGCAGAACAAGGAAGCTGGTCCACCAGCAGAATGACGAAAATGGCCTTTTAACTCTTCCCGCTCAATCTATAAATTCAGCTTCTCCCCTGGTCCACGTTATGCTCGAGTGACGTCCGTAACATAAAGTTGCACATCATTAAATGCATGGCCATCATGACTAGGCGCGTGGGTAATTGACATGATATATTTTCCGGCGACGGAAAAGGTCGACTGCTCCTTCATTTAATGCAGTTCCGTCCCAAAAATCAAAACGTAAACTGAGCAAAAATTAATAAGGTTTCCTCCCAAAGAATACAGTTGTTCTTGGGTAATATAATCCTTGGGTATCTCACAAATTCACTCTTTATGAAATGTGGAGCTCATCGTGTTTCCCTCGAAGACTAGAAAGCTAGCTGAAAGACCAAAGAAAAACATATACTTCTCGAAAGGACAAATCAAGGTACACCATACCCTGTAAATACTTGTTATAACATATAATAGCTTTCTATGACGTGTTATGTGGGCTTATGTCGTGTCATAAATTGGGTTTTAGGGATCCTTGGGTATCTCACAAATTCACTCTTTATGAAATGTAGAGTTCATCGTGTTTCCCCCGAGAACTAGAAGGCTAGCTGAAAGTCTAAAGAAAAACAGATACTTCTCGAAAGGACAAATCAGGGTACGCCATACCCTGTAAATACTTGTTATAACATATAATAGCTTTCTATGACGTGTTATGTGAGCTTATGTCGTATCATAAATCGGGTTTTAGGGATCCACACCTTCTATGATGAATCAGTGCAGTTGGTGCGGGGGCCGAGGACACAACAAGGCATCATGTCGCATGCCTATATAGGTAAATGACTGAAATATAGATAATTTCATATGATTATTTGTGTCTTTCTACTGCATGCAGTAACCCAATTGTTTTTGTTGTAGGTGTAATTGATGAGAAAAACACAAGCAAGAGCATGTGTTGAATCGTTTTTTTGTTGCAAGGACGTTGAGATTTCTTTTTCTTTTTGTGAACTATGATACAGGTCCGTAATAAACTTATAACCTCTTAACATATGTACTCCTTATTCTATCTACATCCTGGAAAGACTCAAATATCTATGATAAATAACACATGCTTGTGCAAGAACAACGCGTTAAAAAAGTGTGCAACATGTTAATATAGTACATAGCGTGTCATGAGATGGTAAAACAGTAGATGTAAGAACCAAATTGGACCGAAAAACCATCTCAAACTGCCTATGATGTGGTATTTCTATAATATGTTAGAACAACACATAACTTTACATTCTGTGCTTTGACATGTCAAATTCATGCATGTCACAGTTAAAGATTACGCGCTATTTTGAAACATAACGTGATATTTTCTTATGTTTCATGTGTCTGGCGAGAGTACATACATGTGTAAACTAAGTTTATTACAGACCACTAACCAAATCCAAACGTAAAAACGTAGTCCAACAGAAAAAAAAACACGAGACGTTTACATCAGATTTTTCCAGTGACATAGAATATTGCCGCGTAAACCAAATATCGCACACATGCTACCTAACCAACAACACGTTTCTTTTGATTCCCCTTAGGCTTAGAGGTCTCGGCCGTCTCTTTATCGTCTTCAATGGGATATCCAAGAAGGTAGGTTCCCAAACATGCCCCACGGCTATCGGTTCCATCAAGTTATCAACTTCCTCATCGTTTTCCTCATCAGACCACTCTAACTCACTTCCAACATCATTTCCATCAAGATCAACAACAACCAAATGAACCTCGGTCTGAGATAGCACAACAAGATAACAATTGTTATGACATGTCATAACAAGAGATAACAACGCATTTGAGTTAAGGACATGCTATTGTTAACCAAACACAACATGTATTGTCATGTCTATACTACTAAAGCATGATATTTTGTTGCATAACATGATATTGTTATTAATTACATCGCATTATGCAATATGTCATGATGTGGTCTACTAAGACCTGATAATAGAATGCGTACCTTTATATTTGTGTCGACTGGCCATACCTAATCAAGCGACATTTTCTGGAGTTTCTTCAGTGGTTCGGGCAACTGGTTTTCCAACACTACACCTCAGTACTAGGCATAACTCTCTCAATCGCTGGAACCGCTTTCAAAAACATCATTTGAATAGCGTGAACAAAACCTTGACAACCGATATTCCTTTGCGCAAGGTTGACTCAAAAGTCACGCCCATGTGTTCAAAAGTCACGCACCCCCAAGGGTGACTCAAGAAACCATTTAAATCCCTGACAACTTCCATATCATTGTCATGCTCGGGAATAACGACGGAAGAGGACGACATCTCCGGCTATCCACGAATCGATGAACATATATCGATTTTATGCGAAGAAGAAGGGCTGAAGTAGAGAGAGAACAAGGATTACGGAGGAGGATTGGATGTGAGAATTACAAAGAAGGATTTGAGATGGGGATGAGAGAGGGGATTGGAGAAGACGATGTGAGAGAGTAAAGAGAGGGTTTCAATAGACGGTTCGAATAGAGAGAGAGAATTGATGACGGTTCATGGTTAGGAGGAGAAACTGCACTGATTACTCGAGTGGAAAGAGAGAGGAGTTTTTTTACGTTCAGCTTTCCTGAAAGATGAGGAAATTTTGATTTTTTTTTCTTTCTTCAAATAAGTCTCGAGGTCATTACGGTAATAACGTCCATGTACAGTTCGGTTCTTCAAAATTATGGTTCTGTCACTGTCCAGTTCGTATATTATTTGTCAAAACATGTCCATTCTGTGCAATTACTCTTTAAAATTTTTAAGCAATAGTTACAAAAGTTATGCTGGAGGAATAAATGTAGCCTAGTGCTTGTGAGTCAACTTGTTTGATGTTTCTTTTAAGCCAGCATTTAAAATTAGATTTACCTTTTCTAGAAAACTCAGCTTCAAAAGAAAATAGAGGGCCATAATTACTTTTAAAGTTGCTAGACGTTATAATTTGACCAAACGCCTAATTTCAAAGACGAACAGGAGCTCTTATACTTTTTTGTTTCATTTTAGTTATTACTAGGAGGGTATTCCTACGCACAGTTTTAAATTCGTTAAATAAAAATAATTTAAATCTTACTTAAAAAGTTGGACAATAGATCATCGAAACATGGAAAATCTCTTTTTTCTTATTTTTTCTCTGTTTTTTTTATGACCCAAACACATGCAAAAGTTGGTTTATAATTTGGTGAAATGAGTCATAGATCCCTCGATCATGGATCGCTGGAATCCACAAACATATATAATTCTGAACCAATTAAGTAACATTTATCAAAATTGTTACTTCTTATGTATGCATTATATTTTATATGAAGTCAAAATTATATGTCATGTAATAACAGAGAGTTGCTGAAATTTAATAGTAAAAGCAATATAAATAATTTAAATTTTGTTTAGAAAGTTGGGTAATGGACCGGAACATGAAAAATACTCCTACTTTTTGTTTTCTCTTTCGCTTTGTTCATGACCCAAACAGAGGACAAACTTATTTTTAATTTGACGAAATAGGTCATATAGATGTAGATCATGGATCGCTGGAAAATACACACAAATAAATAAATAAATAAATATAGTTTAATTGATTTAGTTTTCATTAGTTAATTAAGTTGTCATTAATTTGAGAGGAGGACATGTGTAATTTTCATAGAGAGACACATGTCATTGTCATGGAGAGAGTTCCTTCTCTTTTATATATTATATATATTCTAGAGATAAATTTTTATTTTGTATTAGTTGTCATTTTTTATTTTTCAGTTTAAATTTCGGCTTTAAACACCGAATGTAACCTCAAAATCTTGTGAAGAATATCAACAGTTTGCTTCTCTTTTTAGGGGTATAACAGAATTTTCAATATGTTTTTTTAATATGTGTGAAAATCCTAGAATAAAAACTAAAATAAATCAGAGGGAGTAGGAGATTATTATTCTGAATCATCATTAGTTTACGCTCATATTGTACCAAATCATTATATACATATATATCATATAAACTTTATATTGATAAACTAAAATATCGCTTATATGAAACAAACAAAAAACAAAAAAAAAAATCGGAAAATTTTAAAATTACCATTTTTGGTGCACTACTTTTCAAGAATTCTATTGAAAATGGGCAAATTTCAAAATTATTGCTATTTAAGTACTAAATATTTGTAGATTTTAAAGTTTATAATCTAGGGTTTAAAAACCTTAAATCCTAAATGTCACAAATTTGCTACCAAATACATAATTACAATATTTGTGGCTATTTTGTGTCCATGTGTAGCAAATTTTTGTTACAAATTAATCTTGTGGCAAAATTAGTAGCTATGTTGGATGATTCTTGTAGTTATATATCCCTAATAAACTCTAAACTCCTAAAATCTAAAGCCTCAATCCTATCAATTAAACCATAATAGTTATTAAAACTAAACCCTAATTTTATAAGAGTTTAACCCTAAATCCTAAACTCTGGAAGCCATAAGTTAATCATAAAAAATCTATAATTTTATTAAACCCTATATAATAAAACCCTAAGTCCTAAAACCCTAAATTTTAAATCATTTGTAATAAAAAATGGTTTTGGTAAATAATTGCAGTTTTCAAAATATTTCAAAAGTGATATTTTTAAAATGAGTAGTTAACAAGCGGTAGTTTCAAAATTTCCCCAAAAACAGAAACTTTCTTTATGGATTTCTTTTTTTTTTTTTTGGTGGTCCGGTTCATATTTTGACCCCAAAAAATATTTATTCTTTTTACAACAATTCAGTAATATATACTAAAGTGTATTCAAACTTATACGGTAACACGGTCAACACATTAACAAATCACTAGGTTACAAATCGTGATGTAAAAAACATTAAATCACTAGATCATAATAATTCATTTTTATGGTCATATACATATATATCTTTATATTATATAAAGTTCGCGCATTGCACGAAATAGTTTGTGATGAGGAATTTTAAAAATACCGATTTTATGTATCCTTTTTCAAAAATATCATTGGAATGAGTAAATTTTCAAAAATATCATTTTTTAAATATAAACTATTTATAGGGTTTAGGATCTAAGGTTAGACTTTATAAATTTAAATCTTTAACCCTAAAATTCTAAACCCCAAAAAGTGTTTTCACGTCTAACAAACCATAAGCGCCAACCCTAACCCTAAAAATCAAACCCTTATAGTTATTAAATCATAAACCCAAACTCTAGAATTGTTTAACCTTAAACTTTAAACCCTAGAAACCGTAAGTCAGTAAAAAACCATACAATTTTACTAGGGTTTAATGCAAAAAAAACCCATCAACTCAATTTTGTTTTGCAAATTAACCCATGAAGTGGCAAATATGCAAAAAAAACCCTTGAAGTCAGATAAACCCCGCAATATAATCCTTCTTGATGACGTGGCAAACAAAAAACATACAGTTTTTGCTCTTAAAAAATGACACGGAGTTGTTAAAAATCTGATAAAAAAAAATTGTTTCACCTGGCCTCGAACTCACTACCTGTTGTATTAGCAATAAGATTACCTGTTGTATTAGCAATAAGATTTCAACCAACAGACCAAAGAAACATTTGGTAACTGACCATCTTAGGTTTATTTTATAGATTAAATTGTGGACAGGGAATCGATCCCAAGTGATGTTGATTATATTGGTGGAGTGTAACAACTAGGTTTAGTGAGTAATTTGTACACATATCATCTTCACCACATTTTATATTGTGTTTTCCGGTTTATTTCAGAAACAAATTTAAGAAAAGTCAAATAATAAACCGAGTAACCCACTAAACCAAAATCAACTTATGCAAAACCTAATCTACGCAGTCCGGCAGTCGACATCTCAGTTTTGCCTTCCATGGCCAATCTGGGTTTCTTTCTTTGTGTTGATCCTAAAACTAAATTCTGCACTCTCATTTGTAGTTTCTAACTCATCTCCATCTTCAATCCTTGTTTAACTCTCATCAGCCTTGTGTTTCGCTCAAAACCAATCGATTGGTGAAGAATGAAGAGAATCGAAGATGAGCTTTGATCTGTTCATTTGTGCCGGTGGTTTGATGACACTTACCTCGGTGGAGAGTCACATCCAGGAGGAAGACAATTGGGTGAAGAGTTTCGACTAAATACCATGAAGATGATATTGATGGAAATTTTGGGGTACTCAAATAATATGAATAGAGTTTCGTGGTTTCCACCAGACAACAACAACCAGAAAGAAGACATTGAAGATGAGGAAGGCTTTAAAAGAGCAGCTCATTTCTGTGTGGGTAAAGGTGCCTTAACCTTATATGTTGTTAGAGAAGATGATCCCTATATAGGTAGGCAGTTAGGTATTGTTCCAACATCACTGTCTGATGATGACGAGTCTGATAATGAGGAAGCTGAAAATGAAAATGACGATGAAATAAATAGTGGTTTGGATTCTGATGGTGGTAAGGATGATGAGTATGAGAATGTTATTAGTGATAGTAGTGACAATGATGGTGAAGTGGCAAAGGCAGATGAAAGCAAGTATCGAAATTTTAGACTAGGCCAAGAGTATAATTCACTACAAGAAAACACGGTATTTCTGACGGAAAAATCCGTCGGAAA
>OVAP01004020.1:0-15399 GCA_900406295.1 Aurinia saxatilis | reverse complement strand
TCTGTACACTTGCAGTTAGAAATACAAGGGTAAAACTTTGTGTATCACCCACCCCTAGGTCTAGGCATATTAGATATATTGTCTGCACCATGTACACGCATAAGTAAACGTAAAAAGTGAAGTTAGCATTTGCTAATATGATGATAAAAATGTGAGCAATGTTTTAGATCCAAAACTCATGTTCACACACTACAAGAATATGCAGATATAGCCACCAAAATTGTTACACTCGATATTCCGATCAATTATCCAGTTTTGTTTCAGTGTTATAATTGGATAACTATAAACTCAATAAATGTTTTTTTTAACTAAGAAAACCGTGAAAAATCCATGATTCAGTATAATTGGTTCAGTTAGATACATTTATATAAGAAGAGTTTTCAACATTCTGGGTAAAAGTTTATAGTTAAACTTTAAAGTTATGGCTATACTATATACAAGTATCATTCTAATTTTATGGTACATAGTTTGGTTTGCACATGTCTGTGGTTTTGATTGCTTATCTGTTTGATTGAAAAATGCTTACGTATAAAGATGGATATATATAATTTGATGGGAAAACAAATTCTTAAGATTGTAATTACTTGTTAATTATCAAAATAATATGGGGTTAATTGTTGCTTGGAGTGCTAACTAAATGACTTATTAGGTCTCAAGTAATTAATCAGGCATAATGAGATTTCTCATCGGATGCCAACAAGGAGAAGAGTTTGTGATGGAAACACTTCCGAGCTGCCATCAACAAAGCGAACGAACCAAGACCAGGATGAGACCTGCCCCTGTAAGACCATTGCGTTTCTAACTCCTTTTCGGCAGAGATTGAAACCCAAGAACCAAGTATGATACACAAACAAGATGTAGGAATAGTCCATATTAATTCCCACGTTGAAGTTGGCACGGATGTGGGGATAGGAATGAAAATTAGAAGATGCAACATAATAACAGCGTAGTGTAGTATAGGGACCGGTCTCTGTATTAGTTTTTGTGTCATTTGCTTAGACTGAGATCGATGGAAGCAATATAAAAAATCTTATCTCAAAACTGTTTGCATTATGATGTTTTGTACTTATGTATGTACAATCAGGTCTATCGAGTCTGAATATCCCTCCTAATGGGTTCTCTGTTAACTCGGGCTTTTTGAACATACATTTTTTTGTAGCGCAAGCTAACAACAATGCTGGAACGATATCCTTCCCATAGCTTTTGTGGTTGATATATCTCATATTTTACCGGTTTTAAATATAATAAACATATATTTATTTATATTTTTGAATCTATATTATTATTATTAGAGTCCAAAAGAGTCATTTCAGATACATGGACGAGTTTTGGAGTTTTGAAAGGATCTAGAAAAATTATGGAGCAAAAATGGAATATGTTTGAAAGACAGAAAAAGGAAACAAAGAAAAATAAAAATTTAGCAAGGAGTGTCGATCGACACCCTTGTGGTGTCAATCGACACCGCACGGAGAATCAGCAAAGAATTTCCTTTTCTCAAGATGAAGAGATTTTCCATAATTCTTATGGAAAATCAGTTTTGTTAATTTCTCTAATCCTAAATTCGTCCTAATCCTTATAAATATTGTTTTTAAGCCATTGTTTAGGCTATGTTTTAATCTACCTTGGAGAGAGTTTTTGAGAGAAGATTTCCGAAACCCTTTTTATTTATTTTATTGCTTTCAATTAATTATTGGATGATGAATTTTTTTGCTATGTTTGAGTAGTTCATTAGTTGAGTTTAGAGTTTTTACACTAGGATGATTTTCTGTTAAACTTAGCTTAATTTATGAACCCTTAATTAATTATTCCCTTAGATTGTCTTAATGCTATGCTTTAGTTTGATCATCAAGAGTCTATATCATAGGGAATTTATTATGCATGAGGGCCAGCTCCTCAACATCTTCTATGATGGAGTGAATTGGGACTACAAAGCTGCCTTGAATGCAACAAGCAATGGGAATTTCATGACACAAAGCATAGATGGAGCCAATGAACTCATCAAGAGCCTTGCTGAAAGCTACAGAGACAAGAGTATGGAGTATGATCGAACTAAGAGAGTGAATAGCGTGGCAGCTGAGTGGATAAAGGAGCTTACTGAGAAGGTGAATCTACTACTCAAAGGCAACCAGAAGAGTGTGCGCTTTGCTGATCTTGATGCTGTCCAAAAGAGAGAAGAAGAGAAGGATGTTGCTTATGTTGGAAATATTGGTTCATTCAGCAAGCCTTTCTATAACAAGTCGTATGGTGAAGGAAGAAATTGGGGAAACACATCTTATCACTCTCGTAAGGCACAAGATGATGAGACAAATCAATGCTTGAGCAGATTCTTGAAGGTCAACAAAAGATGACAGTGGGATTCAATGGAAAAATGGATGATCTCTACACCAGCTTAAATGGGAAGATTGAACAGATCAATACTCATATAAAAATGGATCAAACCCCTAAGAAGTTTGTCAACACAATCACTCAGAGAAGTGCAAAAGACGAGGTTGATTTACTTGAAGCAATGCTTAGAGGAAACATGGACGTAGAGGAGTTTGAATGGGTTGAAGAAGTTGCAAATTCGGATGTGCAATAGAGCAGTGTCGATCGACACGACACCCCTCGGGAAATTTCACGACGGACTCTGTTTTAGTACATGATGTCGAACGACACCAAGGTCAGTGTCGTTCGACACCTCACAGTATCGACGTTCACACCGTTAAGATGTTGACCCCAGCTTGACAACACATGGGAAACAACTCAGAAAGACATGGTGTCGATCTACACCACTGAGGGTGTCGATCGACACCCCCTACAGAAACAGTATTTGGCGACTTGTTCTTCATCAAATGTCACGGAACAACTTGCTGCAACCCTTGAACTAGTCCATAAACCTCATGTGCCTAATCCAGACCCTCCTAGGAAATTCGAGAAAGAACAAGAGAAGGAAATTGAAGCTCGTCGACAAGCCATCTTAAGAAATGTGATCAAAGAGTCTCCTTCGTATAGCTTCATTAAAAATTCACCAGTCATAAAGGGATTCATCAAGGAGCTGAATTTTACTAAGGTCAGCATTGAAGATTGCGTTCAAACAGTACTTAAAGAAGTTAATGCTATCAATGTTAGTCTCATGAAGATTGCTAAAGATAAACCCTCTCCACTTACCCTACGCAAGCTTGACAAGATGGAATGTCCGGGCAGATTTGTCTTCGATTGCTCAATCGAAGGTATGAACATGAAAGATGCTTTATGTGATATTGGTGCCACTATTAATGTGATATCGCAGGCGATCGTTCGAAGACTTGGTCTTTCATGCCAACAAGCTTCAACGTCACCAATCATCATGGCGGACTTCTCATCGGTGAATGCTAAGGGCTTTGTTCCAAATGTGATGCTTCAAATTGGAGATTGTCTAGTGCATGCTGATTTCCACATTATGGACATTAATGAACACATCAATAGACCATTGATCCTCGATTATTCATTCCTTGCTACTGTTGGAGCTGTTACAAATTATCCAAACCAACAAGTCTTCTTCTCCAAGATCAACTCAAAGGTCTTCTATAACTTTCACCATAATGGAGGAACCTCTTGCAAGGCCATTCAACATGATGAGAAGCTGAACTCAGGTCCTAAAGATGATCCAAAGGCAGTCCACACAGTCATCAACGACAATCCGAAAGTCAACAAAGCATCTAAGGCAAAGAACGCTAGGTCTTCAAAGCCATTTGCTACAATCAGCATTGTCATTCCATTGGAGCTGAGAGAAATCGGAGATGATGTTATCAATGATCGGTTGCATGCTACGATGGTGCTCTTTCCTTAAGTTTCTTCATGGCAAGTCAAAGGTGGTGTGCTCGAAGCTAGAGGATGTTATCATAGGTTCCTATATGATCCACCATGAGTCACCATCCATACAGTAGTCATGCTAAGGACTAAAAATTAAGCGCTTGGTGGGAGGCAATCTACTTGTGACTTTTCTACTACTTATACTATTATTTTAATTATTTTGGTGTTTTTCAAATTTTTTAAATAGTTACGGATTTCAAAAAAATTGATTTTAATTGTATAAAACCGGCTTTGATTTTCTAAAAAATGTTAAAATTATTTTCATGATTTTTCATATTATATATTATTTAATACGGCTTTTATACTATAAAATAAAAGAAAAAAACAGTTATTTCAAACAAATCAAATTTTGTGGCCAGTCGCTTTTTGTGTCGCTCGACGCCGGTTCTTGTCGAACGTTATCATTGGTGTCGATCAACACCATCATCAGTGTTGATCGACACCCGACGCAGGGNTCGATCGACACCATCACTAGTGTCGATCGACACCCGACGCAGGGACAAGGTAAGTGTTTCTGATTTTGGCCTTTTCGATTTATACTTCTTTCTTTTCTCGCCTCGAGATTTTTACTCACTGGGGATAGTGGTGTTTAAGTCTGGGGGAGGAAAATACTGATGTATTTCTCTTTGTCTTGGTTTATTTTTGATAATTTCAAAATTTTGTTTTTAATCGAGTCATTTTATCGAGTCAAAATCAGTTTTAAACTATGATCTATTGCTTGGTTTATTGGCTTATGTCTTTTTCAGCTAAGTGACCATACTTATGAGATGAACTCCAGAACGAGAGTATTGAAAAATCCAAAGGCCAATTGGTATTTCAAAGACATCCATGATAAGTTACGAAGAATCGAACGGTTGGAGCTTATTGCACCTCTCCAATGTGATTAATGCATTAGGATTTGATTCTTCCATTCATGCTTGACAGATTCACCAAGTAAGAGAAAGCATTTGCTACTATCCCTTTTGAAAAAGTGACTTATCATACCATAAGAAGTTAAAATACTAGGGTCGCCTAGGGAATGACATTTCCAGTGATGGTACCTATATTTTAAAAAGTTCAGAATCAGAATCAGAAACAATGAAGGTACATGTTAGAGACTAACATCTCGATGAGCCATAACCAAACTACAACCAATAAGTCTAGATTATTAGTGCTACTCAATTTTGGGGGAGAGTGGTGAATATTTATGTTCAAGTGTGGGTTTGTCAAGCATCAAATGGGAAGTGAGTCGAGAATTTTCGAAGGATATGGGATCGGAAGGAGAGACAAGCTATAAAATGGCATCGGCTTCGTAACAAATATGTGTGTTTATTTGGATGCCAAGGAAGTTTTTGGAGAAGTACAAGGTGGTCTAATATTGGATTAATCAAGTAAGTGTGTGGATTACTAAGTTGATCAAGATCATTTCAATCCTTCAAGCAAGGTGAGTTTTATATTTTCAAACCTCTTTCACAGTTTAGTTTATGTTTTGCTTGAGGGCAAGCAAAGGCTATGTCTGGGGGAGTTGATATATCTCATATTTTACCGATTTTTAATATAATAAACATATACTTATTTATATTTTAGAGTCTATATTATTAAAATTAGAGTCCAAAAGAGTCATTTCAGATACATGGACGAGTTTTGGAGTTTTGGAAGGATCTAGAAGAATTATGGAGCAAAAATGGAACATGCTTGAAAGACGGAAAAAGGAAACAAAGGAAAATGGAAATTTAGCTAGGAGTGTCGATCAACACCCTTGTGCTGTCGATCGACACTGAACGGAGAATCAGCAAAGAATTTCCTTTTCTCAGGATCAAGAGATTTTCTATAATTCTTATGGAAAATCAGTTTTGTTAATTTCCCTAATCCTAAATTCATCCTAGTCCCTATAAATACCGCTTTTAAGCCATTGTTTAGGCTATGCTTTAATCTACTTTAGAGAGAGTTTTTGGGATAAGATTTCTAAAACTCTTTTTATTTATTTTATTGCTTTCAATTAATTATTGCATGATGAATTGCTTTGTTATGTCTGAGTAGTTCATTAGTTAGGTTTAAGGTTCTTAAACTAGGATGATTTTCTGTTAAACTTAGCTTAATTTATGAACCATTATTTACTCTTCTCTTAGATTGTCTTAATGCTATGCTTTAGTTTGATCATCTAGAGTCTAGATCATAGGGAATTTATTATGCATGAGAGTGCTAATAAACTGTTGGAATCAATATTAGGAGAGCTAGCTATCTTTTCTCATGGAGACTTGGTTCAGAATAGTTAGTGAACAATTGAATCAGTTTGTTAATGCTAGTTTAAATTCCATAGAATTTCTCAGCGAGAGTTGCTCTTACTAGGGTTTAAATTAAGATAGTTAATCTTAGTGAGAGTTGGATTGCTTGTTTGCATTGTTCATGTTCTAGAGTTGAGGTTATATAGATTTTTCCCGTAGGGTGTCGATCAACACCACACCAGTGTCGATAGACACTGTCCGTCTATAGGTTCAAAATTGAGTCTTAGTTGAAGTTCCCAAAGCCAAACGTTTGTTTTAATTGATTTAAAACCCTCTAAAACCACTTTGTGTCTGTCCTAGTTAGTTAAACTTAAAAACCATCATCACTTTCTTTAATTTAGAATTTATTAATTAGTTGCATATTTATTCGGTCTTCATGATTTGATCCTTAAGTACTATAATTGATATTTGCTGTGCACTTGCAGTTAGAAATACATAGGGTAAAACTTTGTGTACCAGTGACAACTATGGAAGTCAAGAAATAGCTTGGTATTTTAGCATACGGATTACTTCACAACTTCTATTTTGCAACGTGCGAAAGAAGATTTTCAACCTCGGTTTGAAGTTAACGGCACTCATACAGTGGCGATGCCTTCAGGTGCGGTCACCTCTTGGCAAAAACCGGGTATGGATTGGATAAAATATAACCTTGCGAGCTTTTGGGTTCACCCAAATAGACTGAGTGGATAGGGTTGAGTTGTTCGTGATCACCGTGGCTCACCACTTTTCCACGGCCGAAATGAATTTACGCATACAACTACACGTCTAGAAGCGGAGATTGAGGGACTTTTATGGTCTGCATCTTGTATGTCCGATCTTCATCTCCACAGAGACATCTTCTAGGTTTCAGATGCTCAGTTAAAGAATACGCCAGACCATCCTCCTCAATTTTCTTCAGTTAGAGCGTTACTGAATAAAACTGCACCAGTTTTAAGTTGCCTCCAGAACTGGTCCTTAGTTTTATCAGCCCCGACAACTAATCAAGTGGCTTTGTGTATGGCTTTGAGTGTAATGAAGGAACATCGCTATCACTCCTACATTGTGCGGGGTAGTCCGATTCGGTTAGATCATCAACTAAATTTGGATAAGACCTAGTAACTCATTGTTTGAGTTCGTTCCATTTTATTTGTTACCTATCTATTGGTTTGGTAACATTCTTGTAAGGTTTAACGCCACATGTTTCACGCTGAAATAATATTCTTTGAAAAAAAAAAAAACCTATGTTTGTACTAGAATCATTATGAGAAAAAAAAATACTAATAATAAACCGGAAAGCAACAAATATTTGCTTATAAGGAACCGTCAAAACAACATTTGATCAAAGAAATTTTCTTACTGCCTGGTCTTGATTTTCTCAATCTCGAGTCACACTATCAAATCAAAGTATATATATTTATTTGCTGTCTTTTTATTTTTTTTTGTCAACAATTACGCAATAAACATTATATTGGACTCGAACCCAGACGGTGATACAATGACAACACTAACACAAACCACTAGACTATAAATTCTGATTTTTATTTTTATTTTTATTTATTTATTTTGTCGACAATCTTTATTTATTTGTTGTATTTTGAAAACAATAATTTTCCCTCTTATATACATCAACTCAATAAGAAATAAGAAGAACAATATATTTTTTAGTAATGCACTATAAAACTAATTAGTCTATTAGCACATCTCTTGAATAACATACATCTCGGAAATCATTATTGTGATGTTAATTTGGTATTCACGGGTGTAAATCTTACAGATATCCGCTCGTATTCACTGAGTAAAATGATTCAAACATAACACACACACATATACATATATATATATCGAGAGATAAAGTGCTATTGTCAAACAGTCGTTTGAATAAAAGGGTACAATTCATACCTATAGGTACAACTGGTACTAAAAACTCTACAGCCTTGTTTACCGTCGCAGCAGGCCGATTCCCTCAGAACAAGCCATTCGAAACATGCGTCGCAACTTCTAAAAAATAAGTCTTTGGTACACTGCACCATTGCGTACAACTTCTTCGTCCCGACAATTTCCTCCCCGGCAGCGTACAAAACGGCCTGGTTGCCGTCCAAGTTCTTCTTATTTGTGGCTTTCGAATTAAGCTTTTCCACAAGACCTATCATTTTCTGTTTAAACGCCTGAGCATCGGCACTTACGTTTTGCGCGTTCGACATACATATATTATTAAGGTAGTCCACCTGCCCGTACGTACTGATGGCAGTAATCTCCATAAGACACTGGTCGTACCATATTATTCCTCCCTTGTTTCTTGGATATCTCTTACGAAGCTATCACACAAATTTGCATATTGACTTGAAAAATCAGTTACAATATTGCACGAACTAATTCAGATACAATATAACAATGTTTTTTTTTTTCCTTTTTCTTTTATGAATCTATGATATAAGGGGCCTAACTCTTGAATGAGGAACTCTCTTTTTTCATGAATTTGAAAGGTATAATTCAAACAATTGGAGAAATGAGAAATCAATTCACAAAGTGACTTTTTTTTATGCTGCTTGATAAATCGTTATTGTTTAGGGAGAATTTACCGCTGAGAGGGCGGTGGTGTAGCAGGAACGGCATTTCGACCCATAGGTATCCCCGCGGCACTGGTACATGAGGTGGACCGAATCAGGACCTTCACCGAGGCCCATTTCCTGGTAACCTCTGCGGAAATCTCCTTTAGAAAAGGAACTGATAATACTGTTGATGTTTTTCTCGTACTCACTTCCATGCTGATATTTCCCTTGACTTGGGATGCATTTGTGATGCAGATATGCATTGGTCATATTCACAGACGCAACCTTGCGTATGAGAAGGAGTTGTACGGCAATGAGATGGAGCAAAACGAGTCGTATTGTTAGAGAGAATAAAGAGTACATCTTTTTGTTTTATATATTACAGATACAGGGTCGACACTAAGATATTTATATAACAGACTAGAATACTGAATGGATATGATTTCTATCTATATAGTTTTCTGCTCTTAGAAGAAATTTTGTTTAATTTGTAACAGACAAGAGAGAGGAGTTGAAGATTGAGACTTGGTAAATGCGGCGATAGGAGGGCCGATGAAAAAGTAAATATATTCAAAGGTGTGACTGAGTCCAAACTCCTACAATCACTAAATTCATACGGTGCCAAATAAAAATGAAGACATTATTAATTTACTACATATAGTTAGNCGTATTTATTCAGCTTAATCATAGAGTGATCGTGCTGATAACGTGTTATAATAATAATATGACTTTATCAGAATAATAAATATAAATAAAGATAAAGAAATTTATACCCGAGTGGGATTGGGATACTGATAAAAGAAAAGAAGCTGGAGAGAGAATAATGATATGTATATATCTGAGAGAGATTGTGAAGAAATGGGTGTGTTTACAAATGAACGAAAACGTTCATATATATAGTGCTGAAAAGAGTAAGTTACTGTGCTCGCATAGTGACAGTGGGATCCACATTTATAATAAAAAATTTGTTAATGCGTTTGTTGTTAAGCCATAATTGCTGACTTTTAACAAGTGGCACTTTTTTCCTACTTTTTTTTTTCTCTTTTTGAGAGAAAGATGAATTAATAGATTGAGATTAATTTGTTGTAAGTTGACTAGAATTATATCAGTCTTTTGTTAATTACTAGTTTGGGTTCTCATATCCATAATGCACTTTTAAGAAAATATATTTACAAAAATGATATTATTTTAAAATGTCACGTAATTTAACAAATCTGTTACGTGAACAATAAAGTTATTTGAATGTTGATAGATTTATATGAATATTGATAGATATATTTGGAAATTTGATCATCGAAAAAAAGTCTATCATACTCTTTATGACAAATTTTTATTCGATCATAGAGTTGTTTTCTTTTGTAGATTTATTTAAGTAGTTTGTAACATGACACAACATATTTGTTTTATTCAACAGATTATGTCTCAAGTTGGTAGTTGTTTCTTTTTGTAGATTTATCAAAGTTAGTCTCTGACATGATGCAACAGATTTATTTAAGGTTGGTGGAGTTGTTTTTTGGTTGATAGATGTACTTATTTCACATATATCTATATACTTATGAATTCTCATGGTCATAAACTTGTTATTTTTCAGGTTTTGTGAGGACATATTTGTACGCAAGTTTGCTACTGAAGAAGACTAAAAGTCTGAGAAAAACATTACTGGATTGGTTCCGTCGTTATGACAAATTTTTGAGCCAATAGTGATAGTTTTATTTATGTCGATAGACATGTAAATAAATTTATAACAAGACATAACTAAAAATCATGCTACGACTGATTTTTTAACGTACCAAAAATCTATTACTAAACTAGATAAATTTTTACCTAATTATTCTCTATGAGAAAAAAAGAAGAGAAGCCGAAAGTTAATATGAAGAAAAAAGTTCCCAAAAAGGTTCGGAAAACTGCAACAGTGGTTAATGAAATGTAAAACTAGACCTTAATTACATAGAATATTGTTTTAGAATTTGTTTTGATTGTATGTATTATTCTGATTTGAGAAATCGGCTTCATCGAATTTACGGAGATGCATGAATTGTTTGATTGCATGAGGTAGGTGAATTGTGATATGTGTGTGCATCATGCATAAACGGTTGAAACACGTAAGAAGACGAATGTTGTATTTGATTACTGGGCAAGAAAGAGTTTCTTGTCAAATCATAATATGTATTTGTTTTTTTTTTTTTTTAAACCATACTTTTGGGCTTAAGGAATACTAGTTTTATTTTGGGGTTCTGTTACATATAATTAACCTTTTTTGGTTTACTATAAAATAATAAGTCTAATGTTCAATCAGAATGTTTTTATTTTAATTAAAACCAAAATGGCATTTTGTGATTATGTTATTCAAAATAGTTTGTAACACGTAATCAAAATATTAACTCTATTCTGAATAATTTTCTAATGAAAAAATCCAATTTTTAAATTTATCTCTTTGAGATTACTTATCTAGACCCGTAAGTAAATAATTATTAGAGAAATTGTCAGAAATACCCATAATCACATATTTTTCATAAATCACATATACCCACATTTCATTTTGAGTCAATTTAGGGTTTATTGTTGCAACTTTTTAGGTTGTGGTTTAGTGTTTAATAAGTTTAGAGTTTAAGTTTCAAAGTTTAAGATTTAGGGTTTAGGTTTTTAACCCTAAACCCTAGATTCTAAAACTTAAAATCCTATAAAATATTATAATGTTAGTATTTGATTTAGTTTTTATAGACAAAAAAGTGGACATATATATATATATATATAGATTAAGGGTATGAGAAAATGGGTATTTGTGATCCCTTAGGGGTGGGCAAACGGGATTCGGGATGGGACTTCGCGGGAATGGGAACAGAACTGGAATTCGCGAACATAAATACATGTCCCACTTGTGTCCCATGTAATATATGGGACAGGATGGGACGGGACGAGTCGGGACGAGACCAGGAATTCCCACTTTTAAAAGCATGTGTATATAGTTTTCAAATAAAACAAAAAAATGAGTTTTTTAAAATTTTCAAACAAGTAAAATACATCTGTTATAACATTATATATGAAACAGTGAAACAAAAATATTTATAAATATGACTAATTTTTTTTAAAAAATACAATTATTCCTCTGGAATCTTAATTTCCAAGATTAAAAGAATCATATGAAAATTTAACATTATACATTTAGCTGGTTTTAAGTAATTTTAGTACGATCTATTAAATATATAATCTTCATACTACATTATTATACATGTAATACTCCCTCTTTTTTTAAGCGTCATCCTAGCTAATTGCACACATATTAATAACACATATTAAAACTTCTATTATACTCTTAAATAACAAGTTGAGTATTCACATTCTTCTTTGTATTTGAGGTTAGATTTGGTATTTAATATTAAATATTACCTTGAAAACTGAAAACGACACTCTTTATGAAACAAAAAAAAAACTATTTTAAAACGACACTCTTTAAAAAACGGAGGGAGTATTATGTATAATATATAAATCAATATTACATATTGTTCGTAATGGGACTTCGAGAAATTCCGTTCCCATCCCATTTCCATTCCCGTTCCCAATAGGAATTAAAAACTTGTCCCTTAAAGATTCCCATTCCCATATGGGGCGAAACTTCTGGAGCGGGAATGGGACTGATATATCTCGTATTTTACCGGTTTTTAATATAATAAAACATATAAATATTTATATTTTAGAGTCTATATATTATTATTAGAGTCCAAATGAGTCATTTTAGGTGCATGGACATTTTTGGGAGCTTTGGAATAATCTAGAAGAATTATGGAGCAAAAATAGAAGAAACTTGAAGAAATAAGAAAAGGAAATATAGAGGAAAATTGAAATTTAGCAAAGGTCTTGGAGTGTCGATCGACACCCTACAGAGGATCAGCATATTTTCCTATTTTTCAAGATCAAGAGATTTTCCATAATTCTTATGGAAAATCATTTTTGATAATTTTCCAAATCCTAAATTCGTCCTAGTCCCTAAGCCATTGTTTAGGCTATGCTTTAATTTACTGTGAGAGAGTTTTCGGGAGAAAGATTTCTTGAACCCTCTTTATATTTTATTTTTTTTCAATAAATTGTATGATATTTTTCTTAGCTATGTCTGAGTACATCTTTTGTTAGGCTTAGGGTTCTTAGGGTTTAGATGAATAATTGTTAGCCATAAGTCTAAATTAGGTTGAAACCGTTAATTCTTCCTCAAGATTGTGCTCATTGCTAGTTCATAGATTAGCTACCCTTGAACTAGATCATATGTTAATTATTATACATGGAAGTGTTAGTAATTACTTGAACCCATCTTGGTAGGAGTAGATTATCTATTCATAAAAGAATTTGGTCTAGATAGTTTATGAATAATTGAAACTAGGCTCATTGCATAATTAATCCCTTAGGACTCACAAAGAAATTTGGTTTGCTAGGAATTAATTATAGATTGCATTTTCAGCGGAAGTTGGTTTGCATTACAATATGTTTCATGTTTAGGAATTAAGTGGTACCTAATTTGGTCGTGCGGTGTCGATCGATACCATCATAGTGTCGATCGACACTCGACGCGTTTTGGCTACAATTTGGATTCTTCTCCCGGAGTTCTCAAGGCATAACTTTGCTTTTAATTGTTTACAACCCCCATCATAACCTGTTAGTTACTTGTTAGTTAGTCAGATTTTAAAATTCCCTCATCCGATTTTTAAATTAGAGTATAGTCTTAGTTTACAATTTATCGGTCTTTGTGGATTTGATCCCTAAGTACAGCATCGCTTTAGTTGTGCTCTTGCGGTTAAATACAAAGGGTAAACTTTTGTGTATCAAGTTTTGGTGCCGTTGTCGGGACCAATTAACTTGCATACTAGTTCTAGAGTCAATTTTAGGATTTTATTGTTTGTTATCTTTGGTTTTATTTTATTTTGTTTATTTACTAACTAGTTTTTTTTTTGCTTTTCTCTTTGGTATTTCAGGTTAAACAGCCATAATGCTTGATCAAATTGACAATGCAACTCTCCTTGATCAGATGAGGAGGATGCAGGAGGAATTAAAACAGATGCGCACTAATCCTCAACAAAATTTTACCATTGGAGCTTCAGATAGTCCACACTCTTTCTACTCAAACCGAGCAGCCATATGTCTTGCTCGTGTCCTTGGTCAAAACAATGATGTCACACCCCAGATGATTGATGACTATGAACGCATGTGCAACACCAGCACCAATGGCGCGCCTAGTGATTACAACATTTGCATGTTGTTCCCTTTCTCACTCACTGATAAGGCGGAAAAGTGGCTCAAAGCTCTACCTTCAGCATCTCTTCGCACTTGGGAAGAGATTAGATCAGTTTTTCTTGACCACTTCTTCACAAAAGCTAAGACAATGGCTCTAAAGAACAAGATCACCAATTTTCAGCAACTATCTGGTGAGTCTTTTTGTGAAGCATGGGAGAGATTCAAGGAGTACAAGATGGATTGTCCTCATCATGGCTATACCGATGAGCAGCTGCTAGGCCTCTTCAATGATGGTGTCAATTGGGATTACAAGACTGAACTTAACTCGGCCAACAAAGGTGACTTTATGACACAGACGAAGGAGTGTGCCTACAAATTAATTGAGAATTTGGCAGCTAGCTCTTACAATCGAGGGATGGAGTATGATAGGTCCAAGATGGTAAACACTGTTGAAGCCCAAAGGATCGAAGAACTGCATCAAAAGCTTGATTTCATGATCAAAGTTACTAAGAAGAGTGTCTCTTTTGTTGGAATTGAAGACACAAATGAGGAAGTGGAAGAAGAAGATGCGAACTATGTTGGTGGCAACTATGGTCAACACAACAAACCTTTCTACAACAAACCATTTAACAGCGGATATAAAAAAATGATTGGTGAAGGAAGGAACTATGGGAACACATCATACCACTCTCCTAAAGCTCAAGACGAAGAAACAAAGTCTATGCTAGAGAAAAATCTTGAAGGACAACAAAAGATGCATGTAGGATTGGGAAGCTTGATGATCTTTACACCAATCTTAATGGAAAGATCGAGCAACTGGCTGCACATCAGAAGAAAATAAATCTACAAGTAGCTCAAATGGCAGAGTCATTCTAAAGGGAAGAAGGTTTTCTTCCGGGCAAAACAAATAACAATCCCAAGCAATTCGTAAATGCGGTCAGTGTGGATCATGGAGAAGAAGAAGAATCAGTGCTGGCAAGGATTAATGACCACGAGTTTGTGAAAAATGAAGAATGGGATGAAGACAAAATTCTGCGACAAGAACAGAGCAGTGTCGATCGACACTCATCTAGTGTCGATCGACAGCACACGGGAATTCACCCCACAGAGACTGTTTTTAGAGCTGGTGTCGAACGACACCAAGTTCAGTGTCGTCAACACCCCCAGTGTCGACGTTCACACCATTACTGTGTCGAGCCCCTCACGTTACGAGCTCGGTACTACTTGGGAAGCATCTCAGAAAAGTCTTGTGTCGATCGACACCATTGAGAGTGTCGATCGACACCATTGAGAGTGTCGATCGACACCCCGTCGAATCAGAGCCAGAATCGTCACAACAGCCCGTTTCAGCATCCGATCATGCTTACAAGCCAAGGATTCCCCACCCTCAGCCTCCTAGGAAGTCTGAAAAGCAAATCGAGAAGGAGATTGAAGCCAAAAGGCAAACTATCTTGAGAAATGTGATTGTAAAGTCTCTTTCATATAGGTTCATAAAGAATTCGCCGGTTGATACACAAAGTTTTACCCTTGTAATAATCTGCAAGTGTACAGACTTG
>OVAP01004019.1:0-15401 GCA_900406295.1 Aurinia saxatilis | reverse complement strand
AAGAGATAATGGGCTAATTTGTAAGAAACTGGACAGAGTTCTTATAAATGCACAGTGGCTGGCAAGCTATCCTCAAGCTTACTGTGTGTATGAAGCTGGAGGGTGTTCAGATCATCAACGTTGTCGTATTATGATCGAAACTGATATGCATCGGCCTANCGTTGTCGTATTATGATCGAAACTGATATGCATCGGCCTAGCAGGCCATTTAAGTTCCAGAATATATTGGCTACTACAGCAGAGTTCCATCCATTACTTGATGATTTCTGGAAATCATCTCCGCGATTATTTCATTCAACTTCAGCTATGTTCTTTCTCACAAAGAAGCTAAAATCGTTCAAACATCAACTACGCACGTTGGGCAGGAACTCCTTGAGTGAGATATCAAAAAAGACGCAGGCAGCTTTTCATGATTTATGTGAGAAACAGCAAGAAACATTGTCCAGACCAACGACGAATAATCAGCAAATGGAAACAATAGCTAGTGCAAGATGGGAAAGGTTAAATCTACTGGAGGAATCCTTCATGCGCCAAAAATCTAAATTACATTGGTTACAAATGGGAGATCAAAACACAAAGGCTTTTCATCGTGCGGCAAGAGTTAGAGAAGCAAAAAATAGCATTCGCGAACTTCAAGGCCCAGGAGGTGAGAGAATTACTGGGCAATTTGCACTGCAAGCTGAGGCGGTAAGATATTTCTCCGAGTTCCTCGGCGAAACTTCTGCCCGGTCAACGTCTACCATGCATGATCATTGTAGGAGTTTGATGGATTACGTGTGTACTGATGAAGACCGCGCTGCTTTGGTGCGTCCAGTTACCGCGACAGAAATCAAAGATGTCCTCTTCTCCATGCCAAACAACAAATCACCTGGTCCTGATGGATATACTGCTGAATTCTATAAGACGGCATGGCCGGTGATTGGAGATGATTTTATGGTTGCTATCCAATCCTTTTTTATCACAGGTTTTCTTCCTAAAGGAGTAAATTCTACTATCCTAGCTCTTATACCAAAAAAACTAGGAGCAAGTGAGATGAAAGACTATAGGCCTATCTCGTGTTGCAATGTGCTTTACAAGGTGATATCGAAGATAATAGCAAACAGACTCAAGCGACTTTTGCCTAAATTTATTGTGGCCAATCAGTCCGCGTTTGTCAAAGTTCGACTCCTTATCGAGAATCTCTTGCTGGCTACGGAACTAGTTAAAGACTACCACAAGGAGAATATATCATCCCGTTGTTCAATGAAAATCGATATCTCTAAGGCTTTCGACTCGGTAAATTGGTCTTTCTTATTTACTATTATGAAAGCTCTGCATTTTCCTGACGAGTTTATCAAATGGATTAGATTATGTATTACAACAGCTTCATTCTCGGTTCAAGTGAATGGGGAGCTCTCTGGATATTTTCAAAGCAAACGTGGTCTACGACAAGGTTGCTCGTTATCACCGTATCTTTTTGTTATGGTTATGAACGTGTTGTCGAAGCTGCTGGATACAGGAGCTCGTGAAAAGGTTTATGGATATCATCCCAAATGCAGAAATCTTCGCATAACACATTTGAGTTTTGCTGATGATTTAATGATTTTTTGTGATGGTACGTTGCGATCTATGGAGGGAATAATCTCCATTCTGGACAAATTTGCTCAGATGTCTGGTCTTAAGGTTAGCCTTGAGAAATCTTCGGTTTATTTGGTCGGGGTAACTAGCTCAGTGCGCCAACTAATCATCGATCGGTTCCCCTTTCAAGAAGGGATCCTCCCAGTCCGGTATCTAGGTCTCCCCCTCCTTACTAAACGCATGACAACATCCGACTACGCGCCACTACTACAAAGGATAAGGCAACGCTTTCAGTCCTGGACAGGGCGTCTCCTATCTTACGGTGGTCGCCTACAGCTCTTGAGCTCAGTTGTGATGAGTATCACAAACTTCTGGATGGCAGCCTTTCGTCTCCCTTCGACTTGTATAAAAGCTATTGAGCAGCTCTGTTCAGGTTTTCTATGGTCGGGCAGTGATTTAAATCCGAAAAAGGCCAAGATCTCGTGGAAGGATTTATCGAGACCGAAGAATGAAGGTGGTTTAGGGATCCGTAATCTACAAGAAGTTAACCGCGTGTGTGAGATGAAGTTGCTGTGGCGCATACTCTCATCTCCTGACTCGCTTTGGGTACGTTGGATAAATGAGTATCTCATACGGAAAAGCTCTTTTTGGGAAATCAAGGAAAATACATCCCTAGGGTCATGGATATGGCGTAAGATCTTAAAAGTGCGATCATTCGCTCGACCTTTCATTAAGGTGGAGGTGCATGATGGCCTCACTACATCTTTTTGGTATGACAATTGGTCCTCTTTGGGTCCGATGATGGAGCTCTTAGGAGCTCGTGGGATTATTGATTTGGGAATACATAGGTTTGCAACGGTGGGTGAGGCAATGACTTCGCTGCGCTGTCGGAGGCATAGACAGGACATCCTACAACAAATAGAAGATGAACTTCAGCGCCTTGCTCTTCAAAATACCCCGGGTTCAGACAAGATTCTTTGGAGATATAATGCTCATGCCTTCCGTTCGAAATTTCACACATCAATGACATTGGAGCAAATGCGGCAGGTCTGGCCACAGGTCCCATGGGCTCCGATAGTATGGTTTCCTTACCATAGCCCAAAACTTGCCTTTATCACTTGGCTAGCTTGCCATAATAGACTATCTACAGGGGAGAGGATGGCTCACTGGGGTCTACCACTTCACTCAGGATGTAGTTTCTGCGATATGAATGTCGAAACGAGGGACCACCTATTCTTCACATGTCCTTTTTCATTGCAGATCTGGACAAATATCGGTACAGGACTTCTGGGAAGCCGATTCACTGGATCATGGGATCCTCTGGTCCAGTTACTTGTAGCAAAACCCACGGATCGGGTTAGCGGATTTCTGTCTAAGTATGCATTCCAAGCCACTATTTATCATATATGGAAGGAGCGTAATGATCGCCGCCATGGAGTAACACACAAACCCACAGAAACTATTGCCCGGGAGGTGGATAGACTTATCCGGAATCGCATTAGCTCAATCCGTCTAATGGGAGATCAGCGTTATGAAGATGGACTCGCGTGTTGGTTTGCGTCAAGACCACATCGCTCAGGCTGAGATTTCTCTTCTTTCTGTATCAAACTAATAACTCAAGTTTCGGCAATGAGTAGTACCATGTAAAACAGTTTCTTTTTTTTATTTAATTTTCACAAAAAATTTCAAAAAAAAAGAATTTCAAGCTGATTTGCTAAGATTCTTTCTCAAGGGGGGTAAAGAAATATTAATTAAGACAGTAGCTTTAGCTCCCATAGTTCATGCTATGAGTTGTTTCAAATTGCCTCAAGCGACCTGTCAAAGCTTAACCAGTGCCATAGGTTCCTTTTGGTGGAATTCTTTAAAGGAGAAGAACAAGATACATTGGGTTAGTTGGGATAATTTGTGTCTTTCTAAAGAGGATGGTGGTTTAGGCTTTAGAGATTTACAGGCTTTTAATCAAGCTCTCTTAGCTAAGCAATATTGGAAATTTTTAAATGATCCCCTTTCTCTCTTTTTGCTAGATTTTCTAAGAGTAGGTACTTTTCCGATGATCATATTTTGACATCTTCTTTAGGAACTAGACCTTCTTTGGGTGGCGTAGTATATTACATGGGAGAGATCTTATCTCTCAAGGTTTAGTTAAGCAAATCGGCAATGGCGTTCATACCTTTGTTTGGTTGGATAACTGGATTTGTGATGGGGTTAGGAGATCACCTTGGATGAAGAATTGTTTTAATAATGTGGACCTTAGAGTTTGAGACATCATTGATTCGTCTTCTGGTTTTGGGATCTTCTAAAGCTTCATGAGTTATCTTTTTAGCATGATATTAATCTTATACTTAAGATACATCCAGCAGTTTGTCAGAATGATTTTTGGTCTTGGGAACAAACAGCTAGTGGTATGTATACAATATCTTGGGGATTTGCTATTGCTAATATGGAGAAGAATGGTGCTTTGATTCAATGTGCTCAAATTAAACCTAACATGAATGGGTTAAAGATTGCAGTGTGGAAGTTAAAAACGGCAAATAAGATCAAAAACTTTTTTGTTGAAAACTCTAACTGGAATTCTTCTTGTGGCAGACAATTTAAGAGCCAGGGGGTTGAAAGTTGATTCTCGATGTCAAGCTTGTGGACATGAATGTGAGGATATCAACCATGTGCTATTCACTTGCCCTATTGCTCGTTTGTTTTGGACAATTTCTGGTTTTCCTTAGCTACAATATGGGTTTGATCATGTTTCCTTTCATTTAAATTTTTATTACTTGCTTAATCTAAAGCCTTCTTCTTTGGTCCCTGCTGAGATCATTAGAATGTACCCTTAGTGTCTCTGGATTCTTTGGAAAAAAATGAACATGTTAGCAATTGAAGGGAGATCTTTCTACTCTTCAAATACTTTAGCTAAAGTTAGAGAAGATGTTCTTTAATGGTTCTTAACCCAGGATGTTGATTTGCAATGACAAGCTAACAAGGATCAAGTACACCGTATAAGTCATTCTTGATGGATACCCCCAGCTCCAAACTGGATTAAATGTAATATTGACATTAGTTGGTCTAAAAAACATAGTTTACGTGGGGGTTCTTAGATTCTTAGAGATTGTATGGGAAAAGTCTTTCTTCATGCCAGGGATTCTTTTCCTAATTTGATTTCTTTGGATGATACTAATTTATGTGTGCTTAATTGGGGTCTAGAGAGTATGTCCCATCTCATTTTATTTGCAGCTAATGTGCCACAGATATTTGGAGCCATATCAAATCTTAAAGCCTGACCTGCATTTTTGTCTAAGATCATTCCTTTACAAGATCGCGTATCCTCTTTTGAAGCATGGAAAGTGGAGATTTTAAAGTTAAATAATAATAGAAGCGCCTCACTCATAGCTTCAAGTGTTACTAAAGACCTCATGCTTACATCTTATGTAGCCTCGGGCTATCCCAACTGGATTCACAAAGTCTAATGAGTGAGCCTTTGCTTCTCTGATTATCGGACCCTTGTTGCTTTTGACATTTTGCTTCCAGCTTTGGTGATCACTAGCTTCACGCAGCTTTAAGTTGGTCACTCCTTCTCCACTTTCTTCTCTCATTGTTTAAAGAGATTAAAGTATTGCTTACTTTATGTCTTCTTTGTCTTCAGTTTATTTTATTGCAGTTTGTTGTCATTTCTCTTGTTACTATTTCATATTTCTGCTCTAACCTTTATCCTTTCATAATTTGATTCAGTGAAAAAAAAAGGAGCCGTACTACAACTCATCTTTGCCTCTGATTGTGCTTTGTACATCAGCTGTTTATATCCCTGTGGCTGTGAGGTGAGAGAGTGTAATGTCAGATGGACCCTTTCAAAATGGGCCTTATCTTGGGCTTAAGCTCGGCTTCCTTTGGTCTTCGTTAAACATTCAGCCAAACCCTCTTGCTCTCCTTCAGAAGTTGTCTTTGCCTTGGTTTCCCTACCGCTTGATTCATTTTATATAGATTTCATTTCATTGGAGTATTTAAATAGAATTCCTTTTACTTACATACTAGATATCCTATATGTATGAATTTGTACAAAACCAAACCGACCGTAAGATTTTAGTGATAAATGTGGAAACGGTTTTACTTGCATTTAGACACACAATCTCATAAAACAAAGCAATTGGCCATTAGACAGAATAAAGGAGATTCCAATGTTGTTTACAGCTTTATTGTTTGAGCTTTTGATATAGCAGCTGCAAAGTTTTAACTTTGAACCAGAAAAAAAGAATAAAAAGAAGTTGAGATCAGAATCAACATGAGAGAAGCAAAGAAAAGATGAGTCAGAGCTTTTGTAAGAAAAAGCAAATCTCAAAGGAATTATATTTCTTTTAGGAGAAGGCAAAAGCAGGAGTGGTCTTGAAATCGAGTTCCCAGAGATCAAATGTTCCTTTGACGAAATCGTAGTGACCTCCTCTAATTGCAAGAGTGTTCTTCACCACTGCAGCTCTCACAAATGGGTACGAAAGCAAGTTTCCAAGTGACACATTCACAGCTTCCTGCGCAGGAGGGGACAGAGATTTTGTTAAACATCTCTCTCCCTCTTGTCAATCATATAATTTGACTTAGATAACAGAGCAGTGGTTATTACCTTCTCACATCTGTTGCATTGATCGTCGTAGCTTAAGTCTTTATGTTCTTCCTTGATCTTGTTCCTTGCTGATGCACCTATCTTCACCCAGTTCTCTATGAAGTCACTGCCATTTTATCATCGCGTTAGAGAACAATCATAAAATGAAGTACATATATATGGCATAACCACAACAAAGTCACACAATCCACAAGAACATGCTAATCAAAATATTATGAGTTATGCCAAAGAACTTTGATTCAAAACTTAAGCCAAACTAGGTAATTACAAAATGAATTACGTTTGAGTTGGGGCAGCATCATCTTCAATGGACATGAGGCCCTTGATCCCACCACAGCAGCTATGGCCTATCACCAGAATGTTCTCCACCTGCCAAAAAAACAAGAAAAAAAAACTATTAAAAAACTGTTTGACCGTAAGAATAAATAGTTGCAACTTGATGCATGAAGACCCATTAGGCCATTACTATTATTGTCCCACACTATCCGCAACGACTCAACTTTTCTTAGAGATAACTGTAAGATGCAAAATTCCAAGTGGCAGAGAAAAAAGTTTGGTGGATGCAATGGGGACAGTAGAGTGACTAGACAACCAACTTTAATAAGTACAAGGGAGGGGGGGGGCCATGTGCAAAGTGCACCACTAGACTTTTCAACTTAAAATAATTGGGCACAGTTTTGATAACTTATTAGACGATAAACAGGTTTGCTTATTTTTAATGTGAGTGGAAATGACATATCCTTAAAAAGGAGTGGTAATTTTATTTTTATATACCTTGAGATGTACAACCGCGTATTCAACGGCGGCTCCTACTCCAGAGTGTCTCTTCTGAAAGATTTATCAAAGATTATGTGTAAGGTGTTGTCTGATGTAATAATAAAACGGTAAAAAAAAAGTGAAAATGGTTTTGTGGTTTGAGTAAAAGATTTTAACCGTGTCGAAAGGTGGAACCATGTTTGCAATGTTTCTAACAACAAAAGCCTCTCCAGGTTGAAAGTTCAAGATGTGAGATGGACAAACTCGAGAGTCAGAACACGCAAACACCAGAAACTGCAAGAATCAGTTTTAAACATCAATCATCTCGTTTTATTAATAAAGTGGACCCTCCTTTGGTTTCCAAAAATGTTTTTGTGTTCATTTCATCATAAAAGTCAACAAAGGCTTTTTTCCATAGAACAGTTACCAAACTTCTTGGTTTTTTTTTATGTATTACCTATTAGTCAAACAATAAAATAAATGTAACAGAGAGAGAGAGAAAGAATTGAAACCTTGGGACTCTGACCCTTGGCGAGATCATCGAACAGAGGAGCATTCTTCCTGTTAAAATCATGAACAGAGAAGATTTCATCAAAACTCAGGAATCTTCCTTCATACTATTCAGAATCGCATTTAAACGACTTTATATTTTCTGTCCTCGTATATACTAATTGGATGATTATTCTCATCTCATTAACGCGCTTTTTAATCTTAATCAGTAATCACGATCTGACTAATTAACCACTTTATAATTTTCTTTAGCACTACCGCATGAATCACAAACCGTATAAAAAAGGTGAATATATTGCTTTAAACAAAAGTAGAACAAATGGACCATCGATTCAATATCCATACGGAATAAAGATATTAATGAGACTCACAAGTATTTCTCAGTTTTGAATTGGGTGAAACCGGTCTTGATCCGCTCGATGGCGTCGGAGTTGCTGGAATCGAGCTCCTTCAGCTCCGCCGTCAATTCCTTGATCTTCTCGGCGGCGACGTTCCCGAGATCCGATTTCTTACTGCCAAATCATCCATCATTAACAAAAACAGAAAAAACGCGTGGGACCTAGTGATGGACGGTTAGGATCAGTCCTTTTTTGCGTACAGATTCGGTCCATGAGAATTAACGCGGAAACAGTTTATTTTTTCTTTTCGGATTCAACGTGATGAATGGGGGAATTTGTCAAATTATTAACTAATGAATGGTAAGAAGACAAAGTTTTTGAAGAATAAGATGATGAATATACAGACAGTGTTTATGCAATTATTGTCCTTGAGGCAGAGAATATATACCTGAGAAGATCGTTAAGTCCTTTAAGGGCAGCTTCGTACGAATCCTTCGCCATTTCGTCTTCTTCCTATATTACATTCAGATCAATTCCAGAAACAAAATTAATCGACGATAATCAGACTATATAAACAACAACGAGTTTTATTAAATGAGCTAGAGTTTTTTGGGATCGGAGAGGGAGAAGGAACCTTAGGGGTAGGTTCAGAAGCAGAGGAAGTTTCTGGATGTTGATGAAATCGTTATCGAAGAATGTGAAAGCACTTAATGCAGCTAAAGATGCTCTCTGTGTTGAATTGGTATTTATAGACCAAGATCTCTATATACTGTATCAGTTATTATGCCATTTGGCTCAAGTCTTACAATCATTTTTTTTTATTTCTTCCCAAGCAAAAAAATTAAATTTATTCAGAAAGAAAAACTCCAGAAAATTGGGAAGATAAATAATTAAATATATATTTTTTGGGAGGGTGGCTATTAAACAAATCTAGGGGGTGAAAATGGTGATTGAGGGAGATGATCACACATGCCCAGATTAATTATTCTATTCTTAATTCATTTTTTCATTTTACAAATAATTTGTATTTTCTTTTTCTTTTTTTGAAATAATTATTTCTATTCTCTTCTTGTACTTCTGAATTACAAAAAGAATGTATTACACATTTAGAATAGAATCTTTCTGTCCAATTTTACTACGATGTTTCTTTACGAGAAAACAAAAAAAAAACCAAAATTTCATGTTAAAATCCAGCATAATATCCACCTCTTTTTATTTTAATACCATTATATCTTTTATTTACCAAAGCTATTTTTCATTATAAATGACATATTTGTTACGGTTTAGGATTTTAGGATTTAAGGTTTAATAAAATTATAGAGTTTATGATTTTCTTAGGGTTTAGGATTTAGGGTTAAACCCTTATAAACTTAGGGTTTAATTTTTAATAAATATTAGGGTTTAATTGTTAGGATTTATATTTTATGAGGTTAGGGTTTATTAGGGGTGGGAAGAATTTTTAGGGTTTAGGATTTTAGGGTTTAGATCTTAAATCTTTAAACCCCATATACAACTAATATTTAAATAGGGGTATTTTTAGATATCTTAAAAAAAAATAACTAAAAGGAAGAAAGGTGAGTATATGTGATTAGCGAGATACAAAAATGGGTATATGTGGTTAAGCCTCGTTATCCCTATGATAGCACGTGTGCATTAATGAAATTTATTCTTTGTGTTTTCAGTTTATGTGTATAACACAAAACATTACAAACCAAATTCTTTGATTTTCGTGATGAATTTTAGAGTTAATATACTTACAAATACTGTAATTATTTTGTTACATTTGTACATAATACATATCCTCGGTATTAATTAGTGTTTACTCTTTTTCTTTCAGTAGTCCATCGTTGAACTTTTACGAAGGATACAATATTACAAGACAAGTTTCACTGTTACGAACCCAGTTCTAAATCGTGACCACATTCATAAACCATAATCTTGCAAAGTTTTTCAAGTAATCAAATCTCATTTGCGAGCAGTCTATTTACACTTTATTGTGGATTCACCAATGCATAGTTATCACTTATCAGTCAATTCAAAAATAATTTCTTTCACTGTTCAAATGGTGTTATGTTTTAAATTATTTTTAAAAATCTGATGAGTGAACTATTCTATATATTTATACTAAGAGAAATGGTTGTATGGTAAAAAATGGGATCAGAAGAAACTTCAATGAAAAAAAGAAAGGCCATTTCGTTTTTTTCCTCTTAAAAGCAAATGGCCTCTCTCTTTCCCGATGGGGCGGTGGCCAATGAGCAGACCAAGATAAGTCAAAGAATGCAAGCCTACGCGTCAATGTTTAAAACGGTTTTTGAGTTATTATTATTTACTCGCCAACAGTTTCGAACTTGGGTGCACAAACAAAATGAACATTGTACTCCCACATTTTGACCAAAATAGTCTACAAAGTGTCCCATTATTATTACAACCAGAGAAAACGACATATTTAGGGTCTCCGTACAATATGGATTAAGTTGATCAAACCATACAAACAAAATAACACAGCAAGTAGCATAGGAAATTTTAAAAAATCATATTTGTGGGACGATCAAATCAATTACTCATTCGGTTTCATTTTAGGTGAATTGTTTTTAAAAATTGTTTAGTTTTAAGTGATGTGTTCAACTTTATATGTAAAAAAATATTGAATTGTTATTACTTTTATTGTTTAAATTTTGCTGATTATTTATTATTGGTTGATCTATTTAGAATTGGTTGTATATGTTATATAAGTGTCTTATGCTGCAACTGAATGTCCTCTTTGTGGGATTAATCGCTTTTGGATATAGTGTTCCATTAAAAATTTACCAATCATCATAAATAAAAATATAAAAGTTATTCCATTTCACTCCATTTTCTTAATAAGGGAAAACAAAATCTTTAAAATTTATTCATGGTCTCAAACCTTGATAAATGAGTGGAATGAGATGGAATAAAGATTCCAGCAGCAGTTACTTAATTTATCCCATTTTATCTATGTTCCATTTTTTTTTCATTCATATTTATTCATGCTATTCATAATATCCCAATACATCAATAGATATGGTCTAATTATAAACTAGCTCATCTCATCATCATAAAAGTATGACTCTATTGATTTCGTTTTTCACTTTAATTCTAGACTTGGAACATGCATTGCTCTCGGGCTTACCGGGGAGGTCTTAGCGCAGCAGAACACGAAACATTTGCCGAAATGGGGAGCCATTATCTGATCTCTTCCTTCTTCTCCAACCGATCTGTCCAACCATTTTTTGTTTATTTAAATTAATAAACAAACTTCCCATTGCATTATTGACTACATCATTTAATTACTCACTCAATTTTTTATTCACAAGTCATAACCGATTTATAATAATTTTATAATATTTGAATAAATATATTGCGATGACAGAAGTTCAACTATATATTAAAAACAAAATGGAAATGACGATCTATATCTGGAATGGCTCTCTGGAATTTCTACTTCCACATATAATAAACAATACATATTTGCAAGCTTTTTTGGCTTAAAATGCTCAAGAACAGCAAGCTGGCTTTTCACCACGACCGAAGGTTCATAAGTCATTTTTATTTATATTTTCATTGCCATGTATAACTATATATTAATATTATTTACTGTATTCTACTTTGGGATAATAAACGGTCAACTGTCTAGAGATCTTAATCTCAACGAACACACATACAATTGTTTTCTATTCAAACATAAAAGTAACGAAATGGGTTTCAAGTATTTTCTTAGTTTGATTTAGTATATCAAATTACAAAATTATAAAAATGGACCTGGTAAATGCTCTCTGATGTAATAAGCCGTACCTCCTCGAAAGCCTCGACGGTCGAAGACGATAGATAATGCAGATATATATTTGGAATTGAAATGAAAAAAAAAAATGCTCCTCAAAAATGTAATTTATAGTAGTATATTTTATAGGATATGGGTTTCGGATTTCGATGTTTTAAGGAATTACGACGACCGTTCGAGTAATGTGGGGGCTACGTTTTACGGCCTTACGGGATTAGAGAAAGCGAAAGGTAAGTCAAGCAGGGCTTCTTCTCTTTCATTTTATTTTGTAGGTTTTATCTTGTGAAAAATTTCACAAGGAAATATACATCTGTTGATTAGGATATAACCTTAATTAATGTATCTAAATAAATAAGTGTGTTTATTTGAAGAGATTTATTAACATAAAATCTGAGGAGATTTATTAACATAAAATCTGAGGAGATTTATTAACATAAAATCTGAGGAAATTTATTTCTAATCATATTTTTCACACTTATTTATTTAAATACATTAAATTAAAAAATCGCAACCAACAAAAGTATCAATTGAGATGTTTTTTCAAAGGTCAATAAGGTGATGATACTTAATAAAACTTCAGAAAATAATTATAATATTTATCGTATAGTTTTTCTATTATATATACATATACAATTCAATTTAATTAGATCATATTTGAGTTATGTTGGAAATTTGTTTGGTTTATTGGATAGATGATTTTTATATGATGAATTTTGGTCCACTCCGCTGGAATTTATGTCACCGCTATCCAATTCTCTTATTCTGATCTTTTGATGAAACAATAGAAACGCAGAATCACAACTATTATGAAAAACAAAAAATTCAATAACTGTTTTATTAACTACCAAGACCAAAACTAAAAAAAAAAAAAAAANACCAAAAATAAAAAAAAAAAAAAAAGAAGAATTCATCATTGATTCCAACAATGGATACTCAATCTTGGATAAAGCAAATTGATTTATTCGATATGTTTGTATCAATTTGATTATGATATTTGTGGTTTTATGTTAAACAAAATCAATTAAAAAATCTCATAGAAATTTAGAATAGAAAAAGTTTACAAACACTCTTACAATAGTGGAAGGCACGAAACGCCCTAGTCTTTGAGAACCGTAAGTTTACGGTAACATAGGTGTTAGTGTAAGTGATCTCAGAGGCTTGTTCACACATGGGATAAACAAGACCTACATGGCACTAGGACCTCAGACATCGTGCCAAAATCAAGAAGACCTCACTATATGCCAAGTCCATGTTACGTGCCATCACACCTCCCATATTTGGGTTGGTTTTCCCTGAACATTACACAAGATACCACCTCTCGAGGCTCGAATCTCGACTGTTAACATTGGTGGATGAGGCTCTCGCTGTTCATCAACAGGGTTCATTTGCAATAGTATTCACTCAGATTCCCTTATTCTTATCAAGTTTCTCTGTGCAAGAAGAGTTGTCAATGAGGTAAAAAAAACATACTTTACGATCTATATTGTCTGATAGGATATTTTTCATTAATCAATTTTCATCATATCCCTCGTATGGCAAATATTCTAGTTGATTCAATAGTTAAAAATGCCATGTTAGCATTATGTACTTCTCCCATCAGTTGAGCATAACTCCATTACATTAAGATACTGAATTTGGTTTGAAAAAAAAACACTCTTACAATTATCACAAAATTTTGAATGAAATTTGGGTGTTACAGATTTGGTCGATCTTACAATCTTCCAATATAAAAAATCCACAAATTTTAATGTTGTATACGAAAAATATAGAGACAACATACAAATGATGACGGTGAAATGGGTGAATAGTGGTGGATCCGAAGGGTCTGGTGGGTAAGGAGGATGCGATGGCTGTCATGGAACATTGGAGATCGAGATTCAAATACGGAAGTTTTGTGTGGCGGCTGTGTCTAGACGAAAGAGAAAATGGCAAACTATCGAGCACAATTCCTTTCCTCAAGACATAACATTTAAAACTAACTTGTTTCTCACTTGAAATGCGAAAACATCTACTGGCACTTGCTTCCCAATGTAAGAACTAACATTTTGAAGTTCCAGTTGGGATAAAGCTTAGCTTAAAGGGAAATATTAGATTAGGGTATACAACAAATATTAAGAACCTTTTGCTGTGTTGCATCATGTCAAATAAATTTTTAGAATCTTCCTAAAAAATAATTGGGTTTGATTACAAATGTTTTATTTACTTTAAAGCCGTTGGAGGGCCCGACCCGACAAGCCGTTGCTTCTAGAGGGCTTGCACCTCTCTCATTCATGATTCATGTAATGTACAAAAGATTTAAATCAAAGAAAAAATCAACGTAATGCAAATCACAAACCAATGATCAGTTTATTGGACTTGATAGGTCCATGACTCCGTTCTTTATAAAATCATTTCTGAATGTTCAGCTTGGAGGCAGAGAGTACAATAATATTGATGATGCTTGCTTCTCGGCCCATATATTTCTATGGGCTTCTTACATGTAAGATTAAGTTTTCTTAAAGTCATAGTTGTTGTCCTACATGGGCCTCTATACATACAATATGTTTTTATTTTGGTGGGTTGGTGTAATGTGTTATTGTGTTGTCACTTGTCACTATCAATGTGCGTACTTTAAATTGTTGGTAAACAGACTGAAAGATGATGGATGAATTTGAGAATACAATTGTAAAACCAAACCATACGAAAGTTAATGTGATTAGGTGGTTCTGTGGAAAGGCAAAGAAAAACAATTTGTAACTATCTCTAGAATGTCTTTTACATGTTGGTCAATTTAAGTAAATACTAGCCTTCAAGGTGGTTCAACCTACTTCTCATAACCAATCAATTGTTCATTTTGCCTCATGTGGGTCTGTGGTAGATGAATCTGTTACCATAAATTATTGTGAACTCTTTTTTATGGTGGGATGAATCAATGCAATTACTATACTGCCAATACATTTGCGCTGGCCAATAGCCACCGCAATTAATTAGATAGAGATGGAAATCATAGAATTGTGTTGCTCTCTTAATAGCTAAGGACAGATACAAGACTAAAATGGATGATAACGAGCCGGTTTAACTGTATGTTTCTTTCACAAAAACGGACGTTTAGTTAATTTTCTTCTTTAAATCTTAACCACATAAATATACCATGAACTGAAATCATAGGTTATGAATGGAGAAGCATATAAACAGGGAGTCAAATATATCGAACTGATAAAGTGCAGATCAAACAGACAAAATGGATAAAAATTTATATAAGTAATATCATTGTTTGCCGCTCAGATTAATCCGCTTTGCACGTTTTTATTCCGCTCTCCCATTCACATCTATAATTTATCATTTAGTTACGAAATAAGAAAGCTTTAGGTATGATAGCAGAGTCGTGCCTTATGGGTAACAAATGATGGATTTGCCCCAACCTCTGTTTTTTTTTTTTTTCATTTTTATAAATTTGTTTTACTATCATGATTAAAAAGTATACTCTCTCCATTTTGTAAACCGAATTTGAAATCATTAGATAAAAAAAACTTTGTTTTATACAGTATATGATAGTTATGGTTTATAAAAATTAATAATAAGAATTTGTGAAAATGTATATAAAAGATAAACATAAAATTTCTATAATATAATTTAAAAAAACATTTTAGATGTCTTCTTACCATTTTTATTTTATTAAGGTATATACGTTGAAACTAAAGTATAACTTATTATTAAAAACATTTGTAAAGAGTTTCATTTTTCAAAACCCGTATCTATCTCTTATGAACCTTGACACGGCACTATTATCAAGGTCCTTACGAGAGGGGGGATGTAACGCCCGTATCCCGCGGATAAGATCAGTTCGGGAAATGATCGGGAG
>OVAP01004018.1:0-15401 GCA_900406295.1 Aurinia saxatilis | reverse complement strand
GTTATATGTGGTTATGGGTATGGGAAATTGGGTATATTTGTGATTCTCTCAAATTACTAACTCTCATTTGACGTAGAATATAGATAAGATGCCATATGGGCTCACAAACCTATAAGTTAGACATGATAGACATATTTTATGGTTTTTGTGTTGTATACATATGATACATCTCTATATTTGTATACTTACATTATATCATAAATAATTGCTTCCATTAATTTTTTTGTTGAGGAAAATTGAATATCCAAAACAAAGTATAAAAGTCCTACAGATCATTAAGCATAAGGAAGTGACACTAAAAAGACCTATATGAATACCATAATATATAAATTTAAAGGAAAAGCAACATTCTCAAATCTCTCGATTTTTCATCTTCCTCGTTTTAGAATGCACCTCTTTAATTAAATAATTCAAGAACATTCTCCGACCCAATATCCTTGGCGTCCTCATCTTCTCTCACTTGCGCGTAATATTTTATCTTGCTGTTTACAATGTTTATAACCAACGTTTTCTTGAACAGGTCAATAAATTTTATGATACAAGTATGGTTCTTGCGCCACGACGATGTAATGTAATTGGATTTAATTATAAATCCACCGAAATTGAAATAAATGGAGGATCTGGTTCTTTTGAATTTCAATTTTTCTTTATGTTTGTATTGTATATTGTTTCTTTTTAATTTCACTGTTTTATATTCATCAAGTTGTGAAGTTAGAATATTTTGTTGGTAGAAAGAAATGATTTGAATGAAATATAAATTATGAAATTAGATCAAGTATACGTCCTGGATATATCCTCATCGTACTTTTAAGGATAATGATTACTTTTTTTATGGAAACATTTCAGGGATTGATATGTATTCATCTTTTAGAACATACCATCAAACTCAATAGGTTATTATGCGTGTTGTTTATTATAGAATTACTACAATCACGGTGATGTAATGTAACCGGATTTAATTGTAAATCCACTAAAATTGAAAAGAATGGAGAAACTGGTTCTTATGAATTTCAATTATTCTCTCTATTTGTTTTGAATTTTTTTCTTTATTACTATACATATTCGCATTCGCCAAGTTGTGAAGAGGAATATTTTATTGGTAGAAAGAAATCATTTGAATGAAATATAAATTGTTAAATTAATATCAAGTATAAAATCTGTACATGTGCTCATTATATTTTTGAGGATAAAGTAGAATTTTTATATAGGAAAATGCATGAATTGATTTAATGAAGCCTAGAAAGTAAAAATAATAATAATCATCCCTACCAAATCGATTTACTTGTCGATATTTGTCGTCTCCGACGCTTAGACGTGTATTCAAGTTTTAGAACATACCATCAAACTCAATATGTTATTATACTTATTGTTGATTGTTGAATTATTACAACCACAAAGATGTAATGTAACTGGATATAATTGTAAATCTACTGAAATTGAAATAAATAGAGAAACTGGTTCTTTTGAATTTTGATTTTCTCTTTATTCGGTTTATATATTTTTTTCTTTATTACTTTACTTGCTTCACATCCACCAAGTTTTGAAGAGGAATATTTTGCTAGTAGAAAGATATGATTTGAATGATATATAAATTGTGAAATTAATATCAAGCATAAGGTCCTCATATGTGCGATCATTATATTTTTGAGGATAAAGTATAATTTTAGATGGAAAAAATCCAGGAACTGATTTAATGAAGCCTAGAAAGTAAAAAAAAATTATACCTTCTCTACCAACCGAACTTTTATGCGTATTCAATTTTTGTATTATCAAACTCAATCGGTTATTATGCTTATTGTTGATTATATGTTTATTGATTCTCTATTGAAATCACATAGTCTAATAATAAAACTATGTGATTTCAATAGGGAATCAATAATTTTCACCGTTTAACATGAGAGATAACAAACAAAGAAAGGACGCAATTATTGGGCCAAATATAGTGCTAGGTTTAGATAGATTCTATGCACCTTTCTCTTAATACTTGTTTCCTAAAGTCGGATAAGATTTCATATAGCTTAAAAATTATTCTAATTAAAAATTCTGGAATAAGAGATCACGCACCCTAATTTTCTTGATACGAGAGAAAAAAGAACAAAAGATAATGAGTGATTTTCTTCTAACCTGTTTATGCACGATCAGATATAAACCATTTCCAAAATTTTGGTATTACATGCCGTTTTCAACATCCCTAATTACGGCTGAAGTCATGTAAGAACCCTTCTTTTAGAATCAAAACAAATTTTTGTTCATGAAAGACAAATATATGATAAAATACACGTTGCTCAGGAGTTTTTACATTATTTGAAACCGAAGATGACTCAGTATTTTTCGTAGCTATTAAATCAAATATTAGTAAAACATACTAAGGTGTTGAGTGATTGATAATGAATGCTCTGAAGGACCCCGGCTTGTGGAGAAAGCTTTTGAAGAATCAAGACACTGGTCCCAAGCTCAACACATAGACCAAAAGACCTTACTTATTCATCAAGCCTCTCTAACTGGTTGGCAATTCCCTGAGAAAGGTAGGTTGAAGTGTAATATTGGGTTTGCTTGGGATGCGATAAAACAGTTAGCCGGAGTGTCATGGATATTACGAGATGAAGCTGGTGGAGTGATGATGCATGGAAGACAAGCTTATACTGAAGACAAGACTCTTTCAAAGGCTGGACGTGGGCAGTGGAGTGCATGAAAACATTTTAGGATGATGAATGTTACCTTTGCATCATCTTCAATGGACATTGTGAAGGCCCTCAAGGATCCTCAGGCCTGGCCAAATGGTCGAGGCTTTATTGCTCCCATACTAACGATGGTACACGGACAAACAGAATGGGATTTAAGTTTTGAACACCCAAAAGTGAATAAAGGGGCGCATGAGATAGCTCAAAGTGTGGTCTCGGATCTCCGGCTTCGATCATACATTTCACGAGGTGTGCCCAGATGGTTGAAGGATTTGCTTGCTAAGGAAGCAACTGATGCACGGATTGTGTACGTTGGATGATTTTTTTTTATGTTTATTCTGATTTATGCTTTTAATTTTCTTTGGCCATGTACTCTGTTTTTGGTTGAAAAACAGAGCTGAGAGATTGTATTTTGCTACCCATTTGATTAATGCAAGTATTATTCAGACGGAAAAAAAGAAGAAGGTGTTGAGTGATTTTTTATGTACATGGTTTTTGGATGATTTAAAAACTTAGTTTGCACCCACATTCATACATAATTTGTTAATGCATGTGTGACTGATCTTTCCTTTGGAATTGTTACATGTACGTGTAGACAAATATTGTGCACATATCATAAATAAGTAAAAAAAAAAGTTCAGAAAACTTCTCCAAATTTGTAGACATAGAGACGATTATTTCTCCCTTAGCAAAAGCAATAAAAATCAAAGATTTGAAGAATTAGAAAACTATAAAACTTTTGGTGATTTTTTTTCTTTTTTCTTTTTGTTCTCTGTTTAAGAAAACCGTAGTTTTGTCTTTATCCTAATCTTTTCATGAAATATTAGTCGATTTTTCTTTAGATTTTATGAAGATTAATTGATCCGATCCAACATTAGATAAGTTAGATTCATAATTAAAAGATTGATCAGTTATAAAGGATTAGTGATTGCATATTTCCCCCCTCTGTTAGGATATAAAACTTTGTTTCAACATGAATTGAGTTTGAAAACCTCCGTAGATTTTCTTAAAATTCAAATAGTCTAGTTTGTAATCCTGCGAATCTCCTTACTTATTTAATTTTATATCATAACTACCTGACAAATTATTACGAAATAATCCATGACATTATTATTGTGCAAATCAAATCCATGAACTCCAAAACCCCCCGCAATATAGCCCTTCTATGNAATCCATGAACTCCAAAACCCCCCGCAATATAGCCCTTCTATGTATTGATTCTGTTTTTGGTGAACTACGTGTTGTTTTCTCGCGAACTGCGTGCCATTTTTTTTTTAACTGGCCTTTTAAAATATAATCGCATGGGGTGGGATTTAGACTCAAGACCGCGTGCATATACGTTCACTTATATTATCTCTGCAAACCATATTTTTAAACAAAACTTAAACACAAAACAAATGTATATAGATATATACTCATTTATATTTAGGGAAATTATGGTTTAGAGCTAAACTCTTTTTAGGATTAGAGTAAGATTTTATAGTTTAGGGTTTAGGGTTAAAACTTGTTTTAGGGTTAAAAGAGTAGGGTTTGGGGTTTTAGGGTTTAGGGTTATATTTCTGTTTTAGGGTTTAGGATTGGGGTTAGGGTTAGGGTTTATTAGCCTTTAGGACTTATTAGCCTTTAAGGCTTAAAATGTTAGCTTTTAGGGTCTAGGGTTAAGGTTTATGTTTTAATGTTAATTAACTTACATGGTTTACTATTTTAGTGTGTAGGGTTTAAGGTTAATGGTAAAAAATGTATTAACCACAAAACCTAACCATATACCTTAAAATACTAAGCCCTAAAGCTTATAGCTAACCCTAATCATAACCCTATAACTTAGAGTACTAAACCCTATAGCCTAAAACATAAACATTAACCCTAACTCTAAACCCAAAAACAAAAAATATAACCCTAAACCCTAGAAACCCCCAAACCCTACTTTATAAACCTTAACCCTAAAAAAATTTTAACCCTAAAAAATTTTAAACCCTAAACCCTTAAACTATAAAATCTTACCTAATTCTAAAAAGAGTTTAACTTTAAACCTTAATATTCATAAATATAAATGAGTATATATACATTTGTTTTGTGTTTAATTTTTGTTTGAAAATATGGCTTGCAGAGATAATATAATTAAACAATATACAACTTGGATAGAAAATGAATGTGGCAAATTGGTTACAGCCTTCCTTAGTCAGACACACGGTCGTGTGTTCGAATCCCACTTTATGTGATTATATTTTTAAAAGGCTCAATTAAAGAGAAACGGCACGCAGTTCATGAGAAAAGGGCTATATTGCGGGATTTTTGGGAGTTCATGGGTTTGATTCGCACAATAATAATGTCATGAGTTATTTTGCAAAAAATTATTAGTTCATGGATTTTTTTTGCACTAAACTCATGGTATCATAACTAACCACATGTAACATATATAACCTATTTTATTTTAGTTTGGCTTTTCTATAATAAGATTTTTGTGGGACTGATCTTTCCTTTGGAATTTGATCCTTAAATACTACTGTTAAAATCTCTGCGTTTGAAAAAAAATGTTAGTGTTAAAAGTTCTTCCATATCAAGTGGCTAGATGCATAAAACAAAAATCTACAATCCACGTTCACATTCCACATAATTAGTGTGAGTTGTGAAGTACTCATCAAGAACCTCTACCTTTGAGATGGATCAGGTGGATTACGTACAAGAGGTGATCACCAGGGTCACCGCATAATGTGTGGCTGTGCCTAACTCTTTACGATCCAATCATCTCTTCAAGCAAAAGCAATTGATTCTACCCATATGTTACAAATTGTATGAGTTGAAGGCCAGAGATGTGTATGTTATAAAGGAGATAATGTAAAGCTCATCAAGCTTATTAATCACGGTGGAGACAATATAGAGATTGGAAACATCATGTATGATGTACAAACATGGACTCTGAGATTGCCACTATGCTCTTTAGATCATATCAGTGGTCAATAGAGAATCAAGCAAACCACCAACTAAATTGCTATGGAACTAATTGTATTTTCTGTATACTATTTAATAAAAGTAGAAAAATGACAAATTTCTGCAATTGACCAAAAAAGAATGAAGAAAAAATTCTTCTAACCCGATACACAATTTCAACCTCTAAACATGGGTCGGGTTGATTCGATCAGTGAAGCAGCAAACAGTAATGTTTTAGACGGGGCGGACCATGTCGAGTCGACTATATATATACATAGCCCTAAGTTTTTATTAACGGAATGGATACAACCAACTATCTCAACATTTTTAGTAGTTTTAAAGGTTAAATGAGATAACTGAAAAGTTGAAAAAACATTTAGACATCATATTTCAAAAGAGAAGGTTGTTGTTACCCTTAATGTTTTGCTATGGCTTTACTTGTTATGAAGATATAAACTTTCTTTCAGAAGCAGGATTCTTTATAGGTTTGTTTGTTAAATTAAAAAAATAAAAGAAAGAGTAATTTGTTGGCTCTTCTTGCTTCTTTTCTTAATCTGTATCACTTTTTATAAACCGAGAACAATTCTCCTATAAATACAAACTCAAACTCCACACTCTTTTAAACTCGCATGACCTAACTTCTTCCATACGTTATCACGAACCGATTTCTCCGACGGTGTTCGAATCAATGTCGACGGAGAATCAGAGTATGACGGCGGAGAATCAGAGAATGACGGAGAATCTGCACTTGCTCCAAGAATTTGATCGTGACATTGAAGAAGTGCTTTTCACTGCTAATTGCATCGCGTGGAACGAAGAAAGGGTAAATACAAAAGATTCTCTCTCTCGTCTTTTGGATTCAACGAGGATGAAGATTTTTGTTTCATTAGATATTTCTGTATAATCATAAGAATCCTTGACTATTTTTGTTTAATTTACCATGTGATTATGATGTATAATCATAAGAATTTTTTACTTTGCTATCATTGTATTACGGTAAAATTTGTACGAATAAGCGACTATTATTTTTCTCATAATGCGTTCAGGCTCAAGATTCAAGAACTTTTTCTCATTCTTGATGTATTTTCTTATAAACCCAATAATCATTCGTGATGTATTTTCATATTCATGTCTCTTTATATGATTTATTTATTGCTTATGCTGCATCCATTAACCAAATGTTCTTTGTTTTCTGACTTTCATGTTATCTTTTATTTATTATATTTAAATTTAAAGAATCGTGACTTTGTATAATAAGCAAGCAACTGGTTCTTATTTTCTCATACGAGCTGGGGGTTGTTTTCTAATAAATTGTGATCTTTCTTTCTACTTTTGTTTTCTTTATTATCTTCGTTTTCTTAAATTTAAAGATTCTTTATCATAATTTCTTTAATTCTTTTTTTCATTTTTCCGCTGCAGTTATTCCAATTCCTAAATGGCAAACTGTTTATTGTTAAGCGTACAACTGGACCGAAGTTTCTAGTACTTCTCAAATCACCCTGCCCAGATTAGTATTCTATTCACTGTCAGCTGCGTTTTTGGGCAGTTATTTTTCTTGTTTTAGATTTTCTGTTGGCCGGTTTAAAATAAATAAATAAACTACATTTATATTCCTGATGATACGTTAGTATTCTTGCTATTATTTTATAGAACTTATATTAACTTTTATAAATAAAGAATACCTTTTCGACAAGATAAAGTTTGTTAAAGGTTACAACATATTTTTGGCAATTTGGATTTGGCATTTATCACTATAACACTTAATTATCTGAAGTCAAATAATTTTTTTAAAATGCTCTTTTTACTAAAATTGTCGATTTGATTTTACATTGTAACTTGTTTTTTACGTACGAAAAGACTTTAACCGAAATCAAGTTACATTGTGTCAATATTTTTTTAATAGGGTTGATTTTACATTGTAACTTATTTTTAAAAAGCTTTTTCTACTAATATTGTTTCAACTGCGTATAGTTTGATACTTTTTATTTCACTTTTGGTAGAAATTCATCAACATGGTTGTCCAAAAGATGAACATTTCACCATAATGCATGATGTCCTTATATTTGGATATTGTCATCCAATGAAAGCTAAAGTGGATCATTATCCAGAACTTATGTTCTTTGCTTAATATATATATATTTATATTCATGTGTTGTCAACCAGCTATCTAATGTCTTTAATAAGGTAAGCTATATAGTAAATATTAAATTTAGAAACCCATATATAGAAGACATGAAATACCTCTTTACAAGCAAAAGATCATTAGATCATAATGCATGATGTGCTTATTGTTGGATATAGTCAATTTGTCATCTAATGAAACCTGGATTGAATTATTATCCAGAATTTATGTTATCTCAGATTATATATTTTTAAAAAAAAATATGGTAAGCTAAAATTTATAGTAAATTTTCAAAATATTAAATTTACTCATTCGATAGCGAACCAAAAAAGACCAATAGAACTCCCGGTTCTTCTAGGGTACTCTACGCCTTGTGCGGTTCAACTTCCGATCGGTGATTATCACCAATTCGGCTAAAAATCTTTCTAATCTAATCATAAAATCAGCTTAAATCCCTTATTCCTTAAACTTTGGTTGTCATTTTCAATCCCTTTTGTGACCTTCGTAACTCCAAGCTCTCCACTTTTGTTTTCGCTGTTTCTAAACCCAAATCTATAATGGATAGATCAGTTTGGGAATCGATGCAGCGGCTCAGCCTTGGATCTCAACAAAGGACACTCCAACTTCGTCCCGAAACATATAGAAGAGCAATCAGAAACCAAGAGCTAAGCCTAATTGTTCGATGTCTTAATCCCACACAACATAAGTCTAGAATCATGCAAACGGTGTTACCAGAAGCTTGGAAACTCACAGGAAGTATACAATCTCAAACGACAGATGATGGCTTGGTACAATTTTTCTTTCCTGCTGAACATAGATTAATGGCTGTCTTAGAGGGTGGTCCTTGGAATTTCCGCAACTGGATGGTGGTAGTAGATCGATGGACAAACATGCACCAACCAACATTTTTATAGTTCATTGAGTTTTGGATCAAGATAGCAAATCTACCATATGAGTACCGCAGTGAGGATGCAATAATAGAAATTGGAGAATCAATGGCAGAAGAAGCATTAGCGTTCAACATAAAGGAAGTGGGATCCAATCATCCTCCTGAAGCATAGGTTAAGGTGAAGATGTCAATCCACCAGAAGCTGATATTCCAAAGATATGTAGATTTCTACCCAAATGAACCTCCTGTTCTGCTCGAATTCACGTAGGACAAACTTAGGAAATTTTGTAGAAGATGTGGAGCAATGGATCATGAAATATCTACTTGCACGGTGCCACAACAATTTCCTGAAACTTCACATGTTAGCTCGTCGGCAAGAAGGAAGCTACCAGGACGACATGGAAGAAGAAGCTGATAACCAACACTTGCAACTTCAGTTGGAAGCCTATGATGAAGAAGAGCCTCATGAGCATATCATTGTTCACACAGCAGGCCCATCTCATCAAATGCGTGGAGAGATAATCTAAATTGTTGAAGCTGACGAGAATAGCCACTACATACCCATTCCAGGAATTGATATAAGAAGAATTCACTCTCCAACGCCATCCAGACAATTCAGAGCATCAGATGAAGGATCAACATCATCAAGAGGATCGAAAAGAAAGGCAGAGGACCCGGATCCTCAAGATGTAAGCCCCTCCGGGAGACAGAAGACCATTGGATTTTGGAATGAAGAAGGGTTGGTGATCCAGAGGAGGTCACCAACCCAAGGACCATGAGGCTACTGCATTGGAATTGTCAGGGATTGAGAGGTGCCCTGACAATTCCAATCCTCAAAGATATCAGGAGAAATCATAACCCTGATATCTTACTTCTCACGGAAACTAAATATAATAATTATTATTTAGAAAAACTTAGGTCGGATTTAGGCTATCCCAACAGTTTTTTTGTTCCTCCAGTTGGGCTTAGTGGTGGAGTAGCTATATTTTGGAAAAGAGAGATAGACTGTTTTATTGTAAATAGCTTTGGGTGCTATCTCACTAGCCTTGCAGTAAAGGTAGAAGATGTTAGCTATAACTTGTACTATATCTATGGGCATCCTGTAAAAAAGTATATAAAAATCAATGGGGCTGGCTAGCTAATTATTTCGAAGCAAATTCTAGTGTTGGTAGTCCTAGGCTTGTAATGGGAGACTTCAATGATATAAAAAACACTTCGGACAAACATAGAGGGAAATGGAGACTGACAGTATTTATGCACATTTCAGAAATTTTATGAATGTTGCAGGACTTCAAGATTTAAAGATGATTGGAGGTAGATTTACTTGGACAGGGCAGAGACATGAATTCACAGTAAAGACAAAGATTGATAGAGCAATGGCCAATGCAGAACGGAGTGATTTGTTCCCAAGAGCCTACATCAAAGTGTTAAAGTGGGGAGGATCAGACCACCGTCCATTGCTAGTTATAACTAGATAATAGACTTTGGTCAGGCAAAAAGCTCTTCAAGTATGATAACCGATGGAACACAAATATGACGGCAAAAGAAGCAATTCAGAAAGTTTGGCAGAAAGATTGTGTGAATATTCCAATAACAAAGTTCTCTGAAGCCATAAAGCTATGCAGAACCAGTCTCTCAAAATGGAACGCAGAAGCTACAATAAATTCTTAAAAGAAAATTAAAGAACTAAAAGAATTGCTCCATCAAGCTCATGAAAATCAACGGAGTGAGGAAACATAAATCAACAACCTTAAAATGAAGTTGGAACGTCAGTACAAGCAGGAGGAAGAGTATTGGAGGACCAAAAGCAGGATAATTTGGTTACAAGCAGGAGACAAAAATATCAAATTCTTCCATGCAAATACAAAGCAAAGAAGACATAGCAACAGAATCACAATGATTGAAGATACTGAAGGGAGGAATTGGTTTGAAGAAAAAGACATCAGAAGAGTGGTAAACAAATACTTTGAAGATGTCTACGCAACAAAAAGCAATCATGAAGCATATGCCCTGTTCCCGGATATCCAACCCAAGGTAACGCCATAAATGAACTCTTATCTTACAAGAGCAGTAACGGTTGATGAAATTTTCCGATGGTAAAAATGATGAACCAAAATAAAGTTCCAGGACCCAATGGATTTAATGCGGGGTTTTACAAAAGTTGTTGAACGATCATTGGCAAAGGCGTGTGTGAATATGTTAAAAAAAAATTGATAGGGGAGTCTTAGATCAAGAAGTAAACATACGCATATTTGTCTCGTACCAAAAGTAGAAGAGCCAAAGCAAGTTAAGGATTTCAGACCTATCAGCTTATGTAACATAGCATATAAAATTATTTCCAGGATTTTAGCAGATAGATTAAAACCTTGGATGCATGCTATCATTTCAATAAATCAATCTGCCTTCGTTCCAGGAAAACTTATTACTGATAATATTATTATTACGCATGAACTTATGCATTCACTTCATACTAGGCAGCTAAAACAGTCTTATGTAGCATAGAATTTGGACATAGCTAAGGCTATTGATAAGGTGGAATAGGATTTCATTTTCTACATGATGGAAAAACTCGGGTTTGATAGGAAATGGTGTGACTGGATTAGAATATGTTTAACGACAGTTTTTTACTCAGTTTTAATAAATGGGCAACCATCTAGGAGGATTATCCCAACTAGAGGTATTAGGCAAGGAGATCCTATTTCTCCATATTTATATCTAATTTGCACTAAAGGCTTATCCTTACTAATAAAGGACCAGATTAATAAGCATTATTTGCATGGGTTCAGAGCTAGTAGATTCGGTCCTAATATCTCTCACATGCTATTTGCTGATAACTATGTTCTATTTTGTAAAGCAACTGAAGAAGAATGCCAAAAGGTTATGGAGCTCCTGGAAATTTATGGAAGAGCATCAGGTTAAAGAGTTAATTTAAACAAATCTTCAATCTGTTATGGCAAAGGTATTGATTCTAACATAAAAACCTCAATAAAAAAGTTATGGGAATTGAGGTGAAGGGGAGCTTTGGAAGATACTTAGGATTATCTGATATGGTAGCAAGAAATAGAACCAAAACATTTGCTTTCCTAAAAGATAGAATCCAGAATAAAATGGAAAGTTGGTATTCAAAATTGCTATCAGATGCAGGGAAAGAGATAATGATAAAATTTGTTGCTATGGCAATTCCGACCTACTGTATGACCTGTTTTATGCTCTCCAAAAACCTAATTTCAAAAATTACTGCTATCATTAGAACATTCTGGTGGTCATCCTCAAAAGTAAAAACAAAGATACCTTGGGTAGCTTGGCATAAACTAACAAGCTCAAAATTGCAGGGAGGGCTGGGCTTCAGAGATCTTACAGACTTCAATACAGCCCTTCTAGCCAAACAATGCTGGAGAATATTGCAAAATCCACACTCCCTCCTAGGAAAGGTACTCAAAGATAAATATTTTAGGAAAAACACGCTATTAAATTCCAGGGTGAAAAGTGGTGCTAGTTATGCATGGAGAAGTTTAATCCAAAGAATAAAAGTTATCAAAAAAGGAATGAAATGGATTGTGGGGAAAGGAGATAATATCCACCCTTGGACTGATAATTGGATTCATAAAGAAATTGTGAGACCAGCTAATCATACAGAGAAAACTCCCATTTTAAATATTAAGGTATCTGATTTATTTCTCCCAGGTACCACCGAATGGGACGAGAAGAAATTAAAGGATTGGGTCAAGCAAGAAGACATCCACATCATACGAGGGATCCATCCTAGTAGAACACGAAAAAAAGACCGAATTAGTTGGGCCTTTACAAAAGATGGAGAATATTCTATTCGATCAGGGTATCATTTGGAGTATAGCAGCCTACCCCAACTGATAAATCAAGAAGACCAGATTTTGGAGCTCTTCAAGCATATATGGAATCTCAATATTCCTCCAAAGATCATACATTTCTTCTGGAGAATAGTGCACAAAGCCCTTCCTGTAGCAGTGGCTTTGAAGAGGAGATGATTACTCAGGATGCAAGATGTATGCTCTGTGGTGAAGACGACAAAACTCTAAATCATCTTTTCTTCACCTGTAGAGTTACCAAGGAGATATGGGAATTAGCCCACATCGCTCACATACCAGGTTACCAACTAACAAACAACTCATTAATCCAGAATATGAACACTATCATGGAATTGAATAAGCCAGGTAGAAAACAATCACCTCTTTATCCCTTCATTGCCTGGCCAATCTGGAAAATGAGAAGTGAAAGACTATTCCATAATAAAAAGGTGTCCATTCCTTATGTATTGAATAAAGTTCTAGAGGATCATCGGAATTGGGAAGAGTCTAAAAGACTTGAAATGATTCAACAAGATGTTTTGAACGAGTCTACCAGCCTAACCATATCACAAATGGAAAGACTTCCCAATAATCATCATGAGCAAATTTGGCTTGCTAACGCTGCATGTTGTTTTATAGATACCTCCTGGAAATCAAGAGATGAGAAAGCGGGAAGTGGACGGATATTAAAAAGACATGACCGGAAAGGGTATTCTCCAAGGCCAAACATCCTGCCCTCCATTATCATCACCAACGGAGGCTGAAGCATTTGCACTCAGGGAAGCAGTGATTGCGTTTACAAGACTAGGATACTCAGATATAGCTTTTTGCGGTGACTCAAAAGCAGTTTATGATGGTTTAAACAAGTTAATCGAGCCCCCATATCTAAAAGCAAAAGGTACATTAGCCGTTTACTTTGAAGACATTTTGCATTATAAATCCATATATTAAAGTCTCGGATTCATCTGCATCCCAAGAGAGATGAATGTAGAAGCAGACATGCTAGCCAAAAACGCAAGAAACTCAGCTCCATGTAACAAAATAGTCTGGTTATAACGTATGGATGTAAACTAATGTTATTAGGACAGAGTTGTAACTTATGGTTATTAATACAATGTTTGTCGACAAAAAAAAGTAAAAAGTAAAAAAAATTACTCATTCGAAAATAAAAATACATTCAATTAGTATCTTTTATCACAAAATACTATCACATGTATCAAAAACTCATGGGTTAACTAATGAAATAGTCAGATGAAGAGAAGAATTTACAATAAGGTCTCCGGGTAATGAAATACATTATCCATGATTCAATATTCTTACAAAAATGTACAATAAGGTCTCGGTTCGATTTCTTAATTTGGTTAAAATTCCGGTTTTAATACTTATAAGAAACCAAACCGGGTAAAACAACCGTATCTTTGACCGGGTCAATTTCCCTTTTTTAATCCGTGGACAATTCAACACCTCTGTGTAATCTCAGCCGTACAATCTCCTCACCACCAAGCGTCTTAGACACTTCATCACGAACCGGAGAAGGCGACGGCGTATAAAACGGCGGTGAACCACAAGGAGTCGAAAACGGCGTCCTTTCATCGTGATCATAGTCACTACTATACTCAACCTCTTCCTCCTCGTCGTTTCGATCCGTCACGACGACAAACCCATCATCTTCCAAGCCGTCATCTTTCACATGATCATCCTCCTCGCTTCCACGTGGCTCAATCTCAGCCGTCCGATGATCAGCCTCGCTACTACAATCTTCAGCGATTGTGAACAGAGTCTCGGACGGTCCGGTAAGTAGAGTCTCTCCACTCGTTGACCACTTCGACGCCACGTCATCAACCAGAGGTGCGGCGGAAGGGAGCGGAGGAGCGGTAGCGGAACCGATTCGGAACTGTTTGTTTTCCATACAGAAGAGGAAGAAGTAGAGAAGCTCTTTCGACGGTGGTGGTGGCGGTGTCGACGTCGGGTCACCTCCGCGAGAGGAAAACGTGTCGAGTTCTGAACCGGCGATACTACGGCGACGAAACCGGCGTTTCCACCATAAAACGTAAGCTAGCTGGGCCGTGATCGCGATCATACAAAACGTGAATACGGCGACGAGCACGGTTGCGGTTTGGCTTAAACCCATTTTCAGAACAGAGAAAGAGAGAGTCTAAAGCTGCGTCGTTTCGCTGTTGTAACATGTGTTTTTAGATAAGATTAGAAACTTGAGAGAAAGTAGTTGAAGTGTCACTGTCGGAAAAGAGTTGCCGAGTAGGTTCCGGTTAGAGGTTCATTTAATAGTCAACTCGTGTACAAATTTACACGACCCATACAAATGTTTTATTGGTCTTGTTCATTTTGTTAGCTAGTAAGTCATGTATTCCAGGGACTATTTTATTTTTGTAGTACAGTGACATGTGTTCAAACTCTTTCGGGACTAGTCACTGATTCAATTTTTTATATTTAAATATGCATTAACAATTTTTTTTTGTCGTTTGGTCATTTAAATCTATGATCAAAATTTGGTTTTAAGCGGGAAGTACAAAATGCCTCTAGTCGCTGCTAACAACTGGAAAACAAACTAATAAACGATTGCTAACAACTTGTCAAACAAGCAATAAAACAACAATCTCCAAACGCTACACCTTTGATTTTTTATCAATTTGAAAATGAATATGACTTTAGGCTAGGAGGTGCAAAAATTAGAAAGAGCGTCACGGTCAATAAACTGGGTATAGTAGTGCTTTGGGTGATTCGATTATCATTAAATACCCAAATACTGTTTAACGGCCCATTTTAATCTAATGTTTGAAGTTTATGGTTGCGTCTATAGCCAAATTCACTTGTTTTCTTCATTTTTTTTGTCTGGAGGATGCAGTCACACAATCATCGACATATCAATCATTTTTTTTTTTTCCTCAGAATGATTCTGGTATTAAAACTTGGAGACTAAAGTATGCCTCCTCTGTTTT
>OVAP01004017.1:0-15405 GCA_900406295.1 Aurinia saxatilis | reverse complement strand
AGTAAAAAAACCCAAAGTCGTGGCGTTGTTAAGCTTCGGAACAGTGATGTCGTTCAGACCCCCGAAACTTGCATCTCCCCAGATCCACCTGCGGAGTCCTCGCCTCCCCCAAGAAGAACGCTCGCATCTGGAAACAAATCTGAAACTCAAAACAAAAATCTCTCAGATTCCCGGAAAGGAATCTAATTAAAACCATAGCTACTTCTCGTTACCATTTCTTCCCCAATTCAAGCTTTCTCAGATTTGCAGACTCTAATCACTCGATGACAACAAAAGAATCGTTGTTAATTGTAAGAATTCAACTCTGCAATTTGTTGGAGTCTGCAGATTCGTGTTTGATTCGTTGGAGTCTGCAGGTTGTTGTTGGATTCGTGTTTGGTTTTAAAATTAGGGTTCTGATGAGATTAGGATAGGAAGATAGAGAGACAGAGGCAAAGAATTAAGAGAGACGAAGGACGAGAGAAAAAAAAAACTCTAAACAAATTAAAGGAAAAAAATTTAGGGATACCTTATAGTTTGGTTTAAGAATTGATATATATTTTGTATCATTTTCACAAATGATCTAAACAAAAAAATAATTAATAAATCAGTTAAATAATTGATACAGATTTTGTNCAATTTGGTAAATGATGTATATTTATGTTTTAGTATCAATTTTATTAAAGTAATACAAACCAATAATTATTACATCAATTCTATTTACTTGATACTAAACAATATCACTTATTACAATTGATGTTAATTTATGTATTTTTACATCATTTATAAATAAATGATTTAAATTTATATCACTTAATATGTGATATAATTTAAATGATGTAATTCATCTTTTCTCTTGTAGTGGTATATTTAATTTGAAGAGACATATATAGTTAGTCGACAAATTTCCCTGAATAAAAATACAGTATTTTGTGTTTTTTTAGGGGGAAACTCAAAAAATACCTACTAGATCATAAAGGGTATAAGCGATTGAAGATTCACAAGATTGCTTTTCATCTAACCAGCAAGATGGTGATAATCTCCAGACCAATGCAACAATCTCTTCCGTCACGCTTGGTTGGATTCGACCAGCTCCTCTGCACATCAAATGCAACATCGGAGCCTCATGGGTTAATCGAAGAAGCCACAGTGGCACTTCCTGGCTAACTCGTACTGCTACTGGCTAGGCACTGCATCATACTCGTTGCTCTTTCTCCTCGGTGGATACTAAGCTTGAAGCAGAACTCCGTGCTATCCTTTGGGCTTTTAAAAGTGTTCATCACCTCCGGTATTCTTCAGTATGCTTTGAGTTTACTTTTGTCGAGGCTATCAAGGCTGCTTTAATGTCACGACTCTTTCCTCGATTCCATCACATTCTCACAAGTATCCATCGTCTTCTGGAAAATTTTGGAGAATGGACGTTATCACATGCCCCGGAACAGAGTAATAGAATTGTTCACTGTATAGCTACTAGTGTTACAACTGATTTTCAGGTACCAGTCGTATGTTGCTCAACATCTCCTTATTGCTGAGGCCACGACCACTACGCCAGTTTTATAAACAATTTCATCCCGGTTCTTTTCTTTCTTCAAGAGCTTTTTCATTGCTATTGGGCCTTAGCCCCTCCTCTGACCTTTTGTTGTGTTTCGTTGAATACCTACGGGTATTTCAACTCTCTTGTGCTCGTTTCTATGTTCGAATCTTGGGTTCCAATAATAAATGAATTTCAGCGTTAAAACAAAAAAAGAGAGTGTATAATCATATTAGAGAAATTCACTAGAATCTTTTCAATAATTACTAGTTTGGAGTCTCTTATAGACTTAATAGAATGGTGTTAATCTTTTGACAAAAGACCATTTACCCATATTAGAGAAATTAATCACAAGAATACCATTCTAATTTGAAAAAAATAAAAAATAAATTCTGATTAAATATAATACTATTTATTACATGAATCAAAATATTTATATAAATCAAATATAAATCTTTCAAATTATTCTAAATTATTAAAACTAGTTACTACATGAATCATGACATCCATATATATATCAAACATAAATCATTAAAATTATTCCAAATTATTAATGCTAATTAGTAAATGAATGAAAACATATATATAATAAGGGACATAATATAAATTTATGGATATACAAAAACAAAAACAAAAAATAACAAAAAGCAAAAAACAAAAAAAAATCAAAACACCTAAACCTAAACTCCCCATTGGTCTTCTATTGTCCTTCCATTGTTCTCTGGTCTTCTATCACCTTCTCTCCCTCTTGTTCTCCCTTGTTCTTCCTCTCGTTTTGCATGTGGGTCGAACTGAAGTGGTTCTCCCTTGGTCTTCTATCACCTTCTCTCCCTCTTGTTCTCCCTTGTTTTCTCTCCCTCTTGTTAAAAACTATGATAAACTGTTAAAAAAACCTTATGAACCAGAGAAGTAATGACTGCTCATGAGTTTTGGGAGATAAGTTTACTTATTTTTAGGTTAAAAATTGGCAAAAACTAAAAAAATAGGTAAAAATCCGTCTGGTTTGATGACACTAGTAAATCACCCATCATATTATAAAAAAATATTCGGGCATGTGATGATTAAAAAAAAAATGGTTAAATGTGATTAGTGGGTATGTGATTTTCAGTATATTTGTCATTTTCTCTCTTTTTTAAACAGGGCAATGTTTTTATATTCCAACAAGAAAATCAGTCTAATCACCCAGGGCAATCCAAATTCACATAAAACTTATAATTTGATCTTAATGAGCAAAATTGGAAAGCAGTGTTTGTATTTCTTCGAGTGACCTCCCTTTCGTCTCAGGCACTAAGAAATAGATAAACATAATCGACACGGCCGAGATGGTGGAAAAGATTAAAAATGTTCCTGAAAAAGAAAAGATAAAAACATGGTGATGTCTTTTTAAACACAAAAGAGATAAATAAACATGAATAATACTACGAATAACTATAATAATACGCACTGCAAAACGAGTACAGTATTATAAAAAGCATATAAACACATTTATACCTGCTGCATTCCATTGCATCAAAAGATTGAAGGTGAAAGTGATGACCCAACCACATGCCCAGTTGGTGACGGTAACTAAGGTTCCAGCTGATACTTTTACGTTCATTGGAAATATCTGCAACCACATAATTTTTTTTTCTTAATTAAATTTTTTCTTTTAAAGAATTACACATTTGAATTATTTTAAAAGAAAATAAGTAACGTTAAATAATTTAGTAATTAATACCTCTGACATTATAATCCAAGGCAAGCCTCCCATTCCCAAAGCATATGAGATAACGTAACCCTAATAAAAACCAAATCGAATAAAAAACAGTTATATCCCCAAAAAATTATAGAGTATATAAGAAATAAGCTTTAAATAAATGTGTTTACCAGTACGCTGATGCAGGTGAAAATAGGAGTAAGTTCTGGCAGAATGCCCATTGACTATATTTATACATAAACGAAAGTTAGTATACATACCATAAATTTATACAAAAAGGCTTTTACAAGCTGAGAAAATGCCTTTTCAATTTCAGAAATCAATTAAGGGTTTTATCTTTAGAATTTGGCGAGTTTCTCTTTGTGGCGACGTCGATTGCGATCATGAAGCTACTTCCTCGAGTTTTTCCTCAAATCTCTCTACCTTCGTCAAGGCCTACGAGAACTCCCCACTACTGCTGAACTAAGCTCGCCTATCACCTTTTCGAGTTTCTATAGGCACTCGAAGATTTTTCTCACCCGTTTAGGGCGAAGATCTCTTGCTCCACACGCTACTACTTTCTTAGGGTGACTACCCTCTGAACTTCTCAATGACTTCCCGCTATACTGCAGCGGAGAAAGAAAGGCGATTGCCGGACCTTCTAGATCCAGTCGATCTCTTCGAATCAGAGTCCCGGAGGTTGACAACTCGGATCTCATTCAACAGCATAATCTCACACTGATAGGACGAGTGACCAACGCCAAAGCACAACGCATATGGTCTCTAATACCATTCCTATCGGACAATTGGGACGTCTCTTCCCGTCCAATTGGTTCAGATATGGGGAGTGGATTATTTCAATTCAAGTTTGCGTCAGAGGCTGACATTACCTCTGTTTTAGAAAACCAACCATATTTCTTTGCAAGACGGATGGTCATTGTGCAGCGTTGGAAACCCACTCTAGCCGTTGACTTCCCTAACCAGATATCCTTTTGGATCCGTATCCAGGATATACCCTTCCACCATATCAATCCAGTTATTGTCACACGGATAGGTGAAAGGATAGGTCAACTAGATGATACATATATCACCCCTACCTCTGCTCGTGTCAGAGTAACAATCAATGGTCTCCAACCTTTGATTATGGATACTACTCTGGAGTTTCATGAAGGGGATGAGCACACACTCACTCTCCAATACGGACGACTCGATAAGCATTGCACTCCTTGTAAGATGCTCACCCATGAGGATAAAAACTGTCCACTGGCTACTCAGGTCTTGCGGTTTCCTTCTCCAAACCACAATTATGTGTCTGAAAACAGCCGGTCCTCGAGCCACCAATCTCCTAAACAGTACAATACTGAGTTGCGCAACAGGAGCTACAGGCCTAGAGATAACCATTATCCTCGCGAGAACGCCTTCAGAGCCTCCTATGGCACTGTGAGAACTCGTGAACGTGCACCAAGCAGGTACAATCCCTATAATCAAAATAACCAGAGGTATCATCCTCGGAACAGAGACCTCCGTGATATTTTACCTCGCAAATCCCAATCCAAAGACACTCATGCTACTGATCAAAGCACAACCAATCCACGTCACTCCACTTCACCAAAACAGGCTCTGGCCATCCAGCCTATTGAAGAAGATGATCAACCAGAACATGCCAATTCCTCATGAACACGATGGGCTCCACGAGAGAGATTTGATTATCCAACAGAGGATCCATCAAAATGATCTCTCCATACAGCCGAAATCATTTGAGCAAGCTTTAACTGAAGTTCGCCAAGTTATGGTACAATATTCAAATATTGACGATCATGTTGAACGTGCAGCGAGACTAGAAAGGACTCGAGTTGCTGAAGAAAGTGGACGCATTCAACAGAATGCGGAACGGATAGTTCAAGCATCCAAAAGTATATAAGAAAATATCATGGAGGTAGACCAAGATATAGAAGATCCAACGATAGCTCAATTATCCAAGTAGCTAGAGAAAAAATTTCTGAATGGCCCTAGCATGGAGAACATGGGTATTGTTTCTCAACAAAAACACTCAGCAAAACGAAAACCTGGGAGACCCCCACTGAAGAACAAGAAGCAAGGCAGTCCTCGCTCCTCACCAGGGCCTCACCTCAACATAAAGAAAAGACTGACCTCACAAGTTACTGCTTCTCCCCGCAAGAGACAGAGAGCAACAAAAATCCCTCAAAACGAGGAGAACGATTCTTAAATTTCGTGTGCTTCTATAGCTTGCAGACTGATACCTGCTACTTCGAAGGGTTCGATGGTTTCCCAAAAACCATCCCCTTCTCAATGAGAGTAGGAAGCTGGAATTGTCAGGGTTTGAGGAGTAACCCGACAATTCGTAGACTTAGAGAGATCCGTCTCAAGATCTTTCCAGAAGTCATATTCCCCACAGAGACAAAACGCCATGATGAATTTATTCTTAATAAATTACAGTCGATGGGCTATCATTCTCAAGATTTAGTATCTCCAAATGGTTTAAGTGGAGGTCTTGTAATTGTTTGGAAAACAGAAATAAATCTCAATGTTCTCTCTTCTTGTCAGAATTACATAGATACACTCATTGTTTACGAAGATAAACGATTTCATGCTACCTTTATTTATGGTGAGCCAGACAGATCTAAACGCTGGGCTATATGGACAATTTACTCACATTACATACATCAAGAGGTGGTCCTTGGTTTCTCACCGGAGATTTCAACGACATAACTGATAATTCAGAGAAAATACATGGTCCCGTTCTACCGGAAGGAACATTTTCAAATTTTCGAACCTTTCTCTATGAAGCAGACCTATACGACTTACAATATTTCGGCGACCACATGTCATGGCGAGGAACTCGCTATGACCACTTTGTCCGTAGCCAGCTGAACCAGTCTAGGGCAAATACTGATTGGATGGAATTATTTCCCTCTTGCAGGAGTGAATACCTTCAATTTGAAGGTTCTGACCATCGACCCATCATATCTTGGTTCGATGATTCCAGAAAGAAGAAACGGAAACAATTTCGTTTTGACCGCAGCCTCAAAGATAACGAAGATATTAAGGCACTGGTCAAGAACATATGGGTAAACGACACTCATCAGTCCGTGGATAGTAAGATTAATTCATGTTGATGAGAAATTATTTCCTGGCTTAAAGATAACCAGCGCAACAATCTTGACAAAATAAAGGAGCAAAAGGAGAAACTTGAACGAGCCTTATCGTTGCCTGTTCCCGACCTTTTACTCATCGCTGAGATCAATAAAGCCCTTGACTATCTTTACAAGGCAGAAGAGGATTTTTGGAAACAGCGAAGTATAGTACTTTGGCTCACTTTGGGGGACCGGAATACTGGCTATTTCCATGCAATTATGAGGGGTAGACGTATCACAAACCGTTTCTCTATTATTGAAGATGACACATGTCAAGGTTTCTGTAAAGAAGAGCATATCACACAGGTGATTCAAGACTATTTTCACGACTTGTTCTCTGCACAAGGTTCTCGGCCTCTTCATATCATCAAAGAAGCTATTAAAGCATGAGTCACCTCAGAAATGAATACTCAACTTACTGGCCTGCCCACACCACACGAGATAAACATAGTGGTATTCTCTATCCATGGTGACAAATCTCTGGGGCCCGATGGATTTTCAGTTAGTTTCTTTCATGCTAACTGGTCCACCATGGAAAAAGACATTATAGCTGAAATCCAGGATTTCTTTACATCCGGCATCATACCGAGAAACATAAATGACACTCATGTCCGACTCATTCCCAAAATTCAAGCTCCTCGGAGAGTTTCAGATTATAGACCAACCGCCCTTTGTAGTATCTACTACAAAATCATCACGAAACTTCTCGCAGCACGATTGCAAACTCTGCTTCCATCCATCATTTCAGAAAATCAATCTGCTTTCGTCAAAGGCCGAGCTATCTCGGATAATGTCTTAATAACTCATGAAGTTCTTCATTACTTGCGAATCTCTGGTGCCACCAAACGATGCTCTTTGGCTGTTAAAACCGACATGAGCAAAGCATATGATAGATTTAAATGGGATTTTATCAAGGTTGTACTCAAAAGCTTTGGTTTCCACCCTCTCTGGGTCACATGGATGATGCAATGTATAACCACCGTATCTTACTCTTTCCTTGTTAATGGAGCCCCGCAAGGACATGTTATTCCAACATATGGCATACGACAAGGAGACCTTCTCTCTCCCGATATCTTTATCTTATGCAGTGAGGTCCTTTCTGGACTTTGTTTAAAAGCTCAACGTAAAGGAACACTCCCGGGTATCAGTGTGTCTCGTGGAGGACCTCGAATTAATCACCTCCTTTTTTGTAGACGACATTATGTTCTTTTGTCGATCTGATGAACAAAGCTGCTTGACATTACAACGTATCATCAAGGAGTATGAATCTGTTTTTGGTCAACATATTAATGTTCAAAAATCGTCTATTACATTTTCTTCCAAGACCTCACGAGCCATCCGAGAAGAAGCTAAGAGCATATTAAACATTGCTAAAGAAGGTGGAGTTGGCAAATATCTGGGCTTACTAGAACATTTTGGTTGCCGAAAAAAGGATTTATTCTCTTCCATTGTTGATCATATGCGACAACGTGGTATTCATTGGTCTACTCAGTTCTTGTCAAAGGCGGGTAAACAAACCCTTTTGAAATATGTGCTTGCCTCCATCCCGAACTACACTATGTCGTGCTTCAAAATCCCTATCTCCTTATGTAAAAGGATTCAATCCACAATGGTTCATTTTTGGTGGGATTCAAAACCAGGAACTCGAAAGATCAGCTGGATCTCATAAAAAAAAAATGAAGCTACCAACCAAGGACGGAGGACTAGGGTTTTGAGATATCGAGGATTGTAATTTAGCATTGTTAGCTAAGCTTAGCTGGCGGATTTCACTCACCCCGACTGTCTCTTGGCCAGGATGTTGCGAGCTAAATACTGTAAGTTCAACTCTTTCCTTGATTGTCAACCTACGGGCAATATCTCACATGGTTGGAGAGGAACAATGTTGGGGAAAGATCTTATCAAACAAGGCATGGGCAAATCGATAAGTGACAGACAAGAGACTCTAATATGGCAAGACAAATGGTTATCCACCTCCAATCCTAGCCCAGCTGTCGGACCGGCTCCTCTCGCTAGTTCCTCAATGCCAGTCTCTACACTCATCATTCCCAAGGCAAACAATTGGGATGAAAGACGTATTTATGAGCTTTTTCCTCACCACAAGGAGGAAATTTTACAAATCATTCCCAGCACACTTGGCGGAAAGGACAGTCACACTTGGCTATTTACAAAAACAGGAACTTATTCTACCAAATCTGGATACCGTACGGTCCAAGCAAACAAGCAACATGCTGCTTTAACGGACAACATCAATGGTTTCCCCTGGCTTCCACAAGTTTGGAAGTTGCACACTGCACCAAAATTAAAGCACTTTTATGGAGAGTCTTACATGATGCTTTACCATCGAATGTGGCCCTATCTCATCGCTCTCTTGAGATCGATTATGCCTACAAAAGATGTGGACTACCTGAGACAACCATGCATATCTTGTTTACATGTTCTTATGCGTAGGAAGTTTGGACTCAAGCTCCGATCCACTTACACCACCTGCTCTGCCTTTGTTGCATAAACCGTTGACTGAGCTACTGCCTCAACTCAAGAAGTGTATTAATCTACTTCCCACAGGTATCACTTTGGCTCCTCTATACCCCTGGATTGCTTGGGCTATTTGGAAAGCGCGCAATGAGTTCACCTTCACAAGCTTTAACCAACCTCCCTCAGTTATTCTCGAACGTGGTCTTAAGGCCGCTAAAGAGTGGCAGGATGCACATGCACCGCTACCTCTCCCAACACCACACATCTCATCCCTGCCCTCACAGGTTTTTGAATATCTATGCTATGTTGATGCAGCCTGGAATGGGGAGTCCAAGAATGCTGGTTTTGGCTGGGATAATTGCTAATCAATTACTACCTCAATCCATCAAGGACAAGCTAGGAGAACCCATATTCCATCTGCATTCGCCGCCGAAGCATTAGCTCTACTAAATGCAATGCATGACTTGGTCACTAAGGGCTGGCTCAACGTGAAGATCCACTGTGACTCACAAGCTCTTATCTGCCTCGTCAATTCATACGAAAGCCATCTGGAAATATTTGGTGTCCTTCAAGACATCCGCCAATTATCCAAGAGTTTTACCTCTATTTGTTTTGCTTTTATTCCTCGCACCAGCAATTCTGTTGCTGATTTGCTAGCTAAGGGAGCTTTGTCCTCCTTACCGGACCATTACTATGATCCAATACGGTTAATAAAAGTTTTTTTCTCGACAAAAAAAAAATCTTTAGATATTAGTGTTTCCTTTTATAATTTTTTTTTTTTTTCGTTCAACAATGCAGATACTTACTATAATCTTAAAATTCAGTTTCTTTGTGATAAAGATTTTTCTGAAGCGAGGGTACATTATCCATGTTTTTTAAGTAGTAGTATACTTCAGCATAACAGAGAAATATGCGGTAACCTGGAAAGTGTAGGAAGTACATAGAAGCAAAGCAAATAGGCCCATTCCAGCACAAGAAGCCTGCACAACAAAATTTATTAAAATATTATATTAGATATTGCACCAAACCAATATTTAGATGAAGGAATGGAAAATTAATTGAGAGAATTTCTAACCATAAGAAGCGTTCTTCTTCCCATTTTATCAACGATGATTGTTCCAATCATCGCTTTTGGTATCTGTAAGGAAACCAGAAATTTCATGTTGCTAAATAATATTTATGTAGAAAAATAGTACATACGAAAACTAATGAGCAGACAAAACCATGACTGATATATATACTAAAGTAGTTTCATAATATATTTTTTACCATAATTGTGGCCATTACTGATGTCCCAATAGCGCTAGGAAAGCCTGAAATGAAAAAATATATGTTACTATTAATTATTCAATGTGATATGATTGGTAACTTAAAACAAAGTATAATGCAAGAAATGTGTTATAGTGAAAATGGAGCATGTGCATTTTGAATACCTCCTCTTTCATATAGGCTACTGGCATAATAGATAACTCCAGAGCTACCGGACAGTTGTTGCAAGAGCATCAAACCAACTCCGATCTGCAAAAGTAACAAGTTTTATGAGAGACCCCATATATAATAGTTATACCATTGCTCAACGTACAAAAATAATATAATATAAATATTTGGTGCTTACAGTTAACGGATATATATATCGTTTCTGGAATAGTTCCATAAGTCGAGCTTCACCGCTTTGTTTTGCAATTTCCATCGTATCCTATCAAATAATAATGTGATATTACGACGTCAATATATAGCTTTTAATTTGATGAATTTCATAAAAATTAATATAGTACTCTAATTGTGTTGGCTTCATGTGAAATGTCCACGTCGTGGCCTCTAATGTGTTGCAGGGCAGCTTTGCATTCTTTATCACGACCTAACTTTGCCTGCCAAAACCTCCAAAATGTTATATACTGTGCCAAAACATTCATAGTCTTCGTTTTGACCCCAAAAAGAAACAGTATTTTTAGGTATAAAATATTAACCCTCTTTTGAGTGTTCTTTAATTGATAACAAGATGAGTTGACTTACCAGCCATCTTGGCGACTCAGGAATAAAGAAGAGACAAACGATGTGAAGAACACATGGAACCAAACCTGATAAACATATATCAATTAAGACAAGTAGATTTAATCGTATGGATCAGAAAATCAAATAAAAAAAACTGTTTGGGATTGATATTGCGTACCAATGATTGATAGTATCCTCCAAGTAATAAAATTTCCAACGATGAAAAAAAGTGAAATCCCACAGTTTTGCATTAGCTGAAACAAGTTTCAACAAAAGTAAATCATAAATAAACTTCCAGATCAATAGCAATGATATTCATTAAGGTTTTGAACCTGATTAGCAAATACGAACGATCCTCGAACATGTTTTGGTGCTATTTCCGCGATATATACGGGAATCTAGATAAGAGATAGGTTAGTATTAGGCGTGTGAAAAATAATTAATTATGTTGAAGTGAAAGTAGAAGTCAGAGTTGAGGTAAATAATTAATTGATTGATAAAAATTACCACGTAGCTAAAGATACCAACGCCGATTCCAATTAGTAAGCGTCCACAATCAAGCCATAAAGCATCCTTCAGTTGAGTTACATAACACATATATAAGTAATGGAATCTCGCGAGTAGTGGTAGTACATAGTAATAATTAAACAAAGAACGATAAACACATAGACAAACAAAGAAAAGGTTAACAACTACAAAAACCTGAGCCAGAGCGATAAAGAGCCAGCCTAGCGCGCAGAAGGCCTCGCAAAATAACATTGTCTGTGTTTCCAAATAATAAATAAATATGATTAGTACAGACTATAGAGTATAGTACTAATTTGTAAGGTTAATTTATATGAACCAAGGTTCTCAAATTATAAGAAAATTTCTTTTACCGAAACTCTTATTAACTGTAGCTCCAAAATTTTAGGATCGGTCCTGAATACAATATAGTATAATACAATAATATCTGTTAACCAAATAAATTGACTTACGCGCTTTCTTCCCAAAACATCAGAGACTTTACCGCTAAAAACTGCACCAATGAGTCCTCCTAATGTTAATATTGACCCGAACATCGAGTACTGTTGACAGATTTAGTTAGCTACTACTGTCCAACATCAAACGGTAATAAACTTTTGCGAATACATAAATAGACTTTGATTACTTGTGCGACGGAGAGAGATAATTCACTGGTAATTCCATGTTGGGCAACTGATGAATACCCGATCTGCAAAAAAGCAGGTCAATGTGATGGCATGGTAAAACTTGAAGTGAAGGAAATGCAATTTGAATTTACTCACAGCACAGCCAACGCAGAAGGAGCCAGTGACGACTATGAAGGTGATAAGGCAGACAGAGAAGGTAACAGCAGCACAGTCAGCAGCAGCGTCTTCGTTTTGATGTTTCTTCACTTGATCTCTGTGGTGTGAATAAGGTCTTCTCGGCGGTAAACCCGTTTCAAGATGATGACCCTGCTCCTCGTTTGGAAACTTTCGTTCTCTTATGCTCAAACTCTTCCTCAGTAAACCTGTTTCCATGCTTTTCTGTCTCTCCATTGCACTCTTCTGTCTCTCCATTCTCATGATGATCCAACTCTCTTTTCCTCTTTTCTAGTAATATTTATGCCACTTTATTTATGTGACAAACAACTAACTTCAAAATCTCTAGACCATTTTATAGCGGTTTCCAATTCAACACCTCACCGTTTTTTAGTACACTTCTTTTCTTTCTTTTTTATTTGTTCACAATAAGTCTTCAGCATCTCGTGGGTAATCAATAATGGACCAACAAATAAATCAAGTAAGCCAAAAAACTCGTAGTTGGCTAAGTATATTTAAAATAAAATAATGCTACGCTGCTAAAAAAAACGTGCAATTCTGACCAGAGATATCTTAAAAAACAGGGATCCGGTGGACGCTAGATGAAGACGAATTTGGACCAACGGACTCAAGATTAGCAAAAAAAAAAAGAAAAAAAAAAAGAAGAAGATAACCAACTATAATTAATAATTTAATACTTCTGCAATTTTCAATTGAGAAAAAGCTAATATAATTCATATTTTAGAAACAAAAATACTAGTTGTCTATTACTAGATTATTGGTTCGCACTTTGTGTACAATGTGATTTAAATTTGTATGAGATATTAAATGCAAAAATAATTAGCTATAGTTAATAGTAAACAATTAAAAGAAGATGAGAGAATGACAAATATACCCAACATTTCATGCCTATTAACCACATATAATCACACCTCTTTTTTTAACCACACATACCCAACCTTTTTTATTTTAATATCATTATACCTTTTATTAAAATATTATTTTCTCTTAAAATCGATCTTCTCCTTTCTCTCCGTCATTGATGCACAACATCAGATTCTCTCTACATCTCCTTCACAAGCGATCTGTGTTCACCAGAGAAGAGAATCAGAGATAAATAGGCCACCGGAAAATGATCTTTGTTCGAAGTCGCCGTAGATTCTCTTCACACTCGTCGGAAAATCTACACTTTACAAATACTCATCTCGGTGAATCAGATCGGCGGAAGTGTTGAAATCCGAGATTACAACGTCGAGACGAAGTCGAAGATAGAGAAGCTGAAATCAACTCTTTCTCATCTACTTTCCGATCCTATCCTCTCATCTATTCAGTTACAAATCGACTATTTGAATCCGTTACGGAGCTTCAAGAGATTCTCGATCTACAAGACGCGAAGCGAAGGTGGCTCGTGAGGTAAAATCTAAAGATTTGTCTCTTTTAGCTTTTGCTAATAAGCTTAAGGAAGCAGAATGTGTTCTCGATATGCTTGTTGGTGATTACTCCGATTATCGGAAACCGAAACGAGGTAGAACTGTGAGTGTAGACGAAGAAAAAGCTAACATTGCCTTGTTGTTCGTGTCAAGGCAAACTCATGATCTTGTGATCGAATGTGACACTAGTCTTAGTGATTCTTGCCTTGTTGTTCGTGTCGATAGAAAGGATTTAATGCAGCTGAAGCGGCTTCATTGGAAGTTCTATGAGAATGATACGATAGTTGTCAAATCTCTATGGAATTTTGTGGGATGTACACAGTTAGTTCTACGGATGCCAACATCAGCTGGAAATGATGTATTTATGTCCAGGACATGTTAACCAGTTGAAAAGACCTGGTCTTTCACGCGGGTCCCAGGTTCAGATATATCAGTTTCATATGAGTATCTTTGTTGAATATGATGATCCTACAAACCTCAAAGACCCTCGTTTGTTTGAAGTCAGTAAGCTCAAATTCTACAACTACATTAATTCTTGTTATCAAGTTCCTGGTACGTAGCTCCGTAGATAACAAGAGACTGCACAATGATGAGTCTTCAAGAAAGGAGATTTACCTAATAGTTTGTTGAAAACAAGACAAAGTTTTCTGCTTTTTTAATTGTTTTTGTTGTGAATTACACTAAGTTCTCGTGTGATTGTCTTGCTCGTATCCCTTAGTCTATCATACATTTTTTGTTTTACATTTATACAATTTTATAAAATATATAATTATAAGATATTTATAGATATTTATATGTTTATAATTGTTTATAAGACATTTATAAGATATTTATAAGGCACTTCTGCAATATTTTTAAAGATGGTGAAAAGATGAACTTAATACTCTAGAAACTGAAATAAAGTGTTTCTCCATTGTGAGTTATTACAATGATCTGTATGTGACTATGGTCTTCACTGATTCGTTTCTAGTATGAAATCAGAGGCTGTTACACATTTTATGAGTGTGAGTTTTAGCTTTGATCATTGTTTGTGTGTGAGGAAAGCAGTGTGTTAGATTTGAAAAATCATTTGGACTTTTTAATAAAACAAGGATCTTTGAACCATGTTTGTGAATCTCTGTATGTATATATTGCATGCAATTTGGCTCAGAGAGAAGGAGAATTGGTCTAAAGTAGATAAACCACAAGATTAATTGTTTTCTCACGGTACATTGTGTGTTTTCTGCAATAAAAAAACATTATCTGAATGAAAACAATTTCTCTTGTTTGTTCGTGTGTTTGTTTTCTCGAAAAATAATACAAGAGTAATACCTTGTAATTTCTTTAGAATTCCCTATAATTTATACGTGGCCTTATAATTTCTTTATAATTTGTAAGTAGCTTTATATTTATAAGTAGCCTAATAATTTCTTTAGAATTTCTTTAGAATATCCTTATAATTTTCTTAGAATAGCCTAATAATTTATACAAGTGTGCCATAGCTCCGAGTTTATTACCGGCTTTCTCGTTTCTGTTCATGCTCAGACCAAAATTTCAATGTCATTAGCGTAAATTAAGGGACTAACATGAAATTTTTTTTGACGTATATATGTTTCTCTGTTACACATAAAAAAGTAAATTAGCAAATTAAAACTGAATTTAGCGTTAAAAGATAAGAACAAGGTAAAACTCTTATTATATGTTTATAAAATGTTTATAAGAAGTTTACAAGATGCTTATAAGATATTTATTAGTCACTTTCTATGACATTTAAAAGACATTTCTAAGGCATTTATAAGACATTTATAAGATATTTCTAAGGCATTTATAAGACATTGGATTTTCGGTGAATTTATACCCCAAAAATATAAATAAGTGCTATTCATAC